>UCOM01000014.1:0-291052 GCA_900474385.1 Ormyrus pomaceus | reverse complement strand
GGGGAAACGAGGCTGTAACTTCTGGAATAAATTTTCCGTCGAAAGACTCGTCTCGCGAGGCAATTACCGACCGTCAAGCCCTGACAATGAACGACCTCTAAAAAGTACGGAAACAAATCTCCGGCGTGCAGTTCTGAAGTGCAGCTTCCGACATCGAGGGCCTATTTTTTTTTTTTTTTCGCCGAGTGACCTAATTTTCAAGCCCTTTAAAGAGAGAAGGAGCCTTCGGTCCGGCCTCTGCGTTTTGAACTTCTCTCCGCGTCGATCGTGTTAGAACTTTACATTCCTAGAGAGCCTTTATTACGCGATACTAAAAAATGCGACAAGATTCATTTGCTGGTTAATCCCGTTCACTATAAGGCACGATTCAGATATTCACAGAGAAGCCCGCTCAAAGCGGGACTCGGTTGAGCAAGACGTTGCCAAAGCACGATGAATCCCGCCTTCGACGTAACCACAAGCTTATAGCGGAACACCGCAAGACGCGCTTCCTCATTTCGAAAGCGTCAATAATTAAAACGCATGATTCGATCGAATCCAAACCTTCCGCACAGCATCTCTCCATTCCCCAAAGATGAGCATCGACGGCCGCAATTAATGCCCCCTCCCGAAAGGGCCTTGTCCGGGGCCCGAAAGCACCGCGCTCACTTCGGAAGCGGGGCACGCCGATGCTCTCTCTTCCCCTTCGGCGTGGAGGGCTTTTAGCTCTCCGCGGGGCGTCCGAGGATGGACCTCGGCAGGGGGGAGGGGGTAGGGCGAGATTAGAGAGGCGCTCTCGGCCATCTGCCTCCTCGCTCTCTTTTAAACGCTCGTTTGCTCCGATGGCTATTTGATAGCGGGGGAGAGAGAGGCGAGACACACTTTGTGCGTCCGGCCAGCGGCTGCCTCCTTTTGTCGCTCTCCTCGGCTACCGAGAAGCAAATTAGAAGCCGCGTTTGACCGCCGACCGGCCCGGCTCTATTTTTCGCGGATGATGTTTCAATGCGCGCGCACGGAGTCGAGGCACCGGATGAGTTACCTCTCTGTTTGAGCCGCGCGGTTGGTTAAGCGCGTCGTCATGGGTAACGAATTTTTAGGGGATAGGCTTGTGGAGTAGAGAGACTTTTTATTATGGATGGAAAAAATTGGGAAGAGAAGGATTTTTTTATTACGCTGATGGAGCTTAGGAACGGGATGGAGATTGAATGGCTCGAAAATGGAATTCACAGTGCCACCAGGAAAGGAGAATCCTTTGAACTTGACAAATGATCCTTTGAGAACTATCATTCCCTCCGGATCTTCATCAGAAGTTAATGTAATTTCGCGCCCTCTCGAGAATCCCATTTCTCAAGTTCCACGTGACGAATCCGGATTGATGCATTTATTAAACCATTTCCGTACAAAGTATCTCCTTCAAAATTTTTCGGCCCCGTCATTCGCCTCTCCATCGTTTTCCACTTTTTGGCTTCGTTTCCCTCTCGCGCGTTTCCGGCAGAAGGAAAACGTGGTTTTAATGGGGGAGGGAGGGATGATTCTCTCTTCCCCTCGCGGAAAAGGGAGGAGATTGAATGGAGTCGGTAACAAATTGATCGTCCTCGAATCTTTCCTGATCAGGAGCGATCGCACGAGCAGTTCCCGATATCGAGAGTCCTCTGTCGCTGGATATCGACACGGCGATTACGTCGATTGCTGGATTTTCTTTTGATAGCCCTTCCTTTGCCGAAGTTTTGTAGAAGCTCACAAGTGGCGTTAAACAATGGCGTAAAATTAGAAAAGTAATTGGGATGTCACCGAGTAAAGGGATTAAAGTCCACCGTCGTCAGTGCTTCGGAGCAAACAATAGAGGTCAAGCAACTCAATTTTTAATTGCTACCTGCTCATTTTTACAGTCTCGTTCTAATTACTCCTAAATCTTCGGGCTAACAGCGTGCAGTTTTACTCGTCGTAAAAAATCAGCTTTATTACGCAAATTTTACAGTCAATTACCCAAGCCTCCGGTTAAAAAAAAAAGAAAAAGAAAAAAAAAACAGCTCTCCCAACGGCTCCATCATTCACGCACGACAAACTCTGGAAACAGCTCTGCGTCCGATTCAAAAATCAATCACGGGCAATAAATAAGAGCAAATTAACTCTTTTCCCAAGCGGCTTTCCCGTATAAAGCCGGCTAATTACGGAATTTCGAATTGCCGGCACAATTTCCCCTCCGTCGTCGAACTCGCAAATTAATTCCCCACCGTTCGGCGGCAACAGTCGCGCTCGCCTCGCCTCTTACCCGCACGCACACGCACACGCGCGTAAAAGGCGGCGGCACTACCGAGAAGCTTGCGCACGAAGCCGGGCGCGCGCGAGCGCAAAAAAAAAAAGAACGAGTCTCGAGTGTCCACTTAAGAAGAAGAAGAAGCGGTGGAAAAAAGTCGCAGAATCCGTTGCATAAGGTTAAGCGCGCCGGCTCGAGAGTGCAAGTCGATCAATCGAGCGGCCGCCTTTTTCGCGCACCGCACTTTCTCTCTCTCTAGCATGCAGGCTCTCGAGTGTGCAGCCTTCCCCCTTCGCGCTTTTGTGTATACCCCGGTAAGAGATGCAGGCCGTTGTGCAATTAATCGTTGCGCGCCGATGGAGACCCGGAGACAAGTCAATCGCCCCGATGACCCGAGAAAAGTGTTTCGCGTAATATACGTGGAAGCGGAGAGCTTAAGTCGACGAGCTGATGAGCGAGAGGCGGTTTTTGCTGACGACGAGGGAGCGGGAATGTCTCGCGGCCGGTTGTTATGTATGCCTGGATGTTCCGCAACGGTGGAGATCCCCGGGAGTCGCGGTGATTTAGCGACAGAGTTCATCTCTGACTCTAGTTTTTTCTTTCTACTTTCTTCGGCGAAAGAACGAGCAACAATCGAGCTGCGAGTATTTTTTTTTTATCCCCGTCAGTGATGCAGTATCGATTATTCCCGTCAATTAAGCATCAAGCCCAACACGCAACCGGCAGGTACAAAAGAATATCCGTTACGGCCCCGAAGCCACAAAGCTCACCCCGCGCGCGGTGCGGCCACAGCAAAACAAACAAACAAACGTCAACTCACGGCCGGCCTCCTCGCGGTAATCGCGCTCCGCATATCGAATCTGCATAATCATGAGAACTTTCTCTTGCCCGCACACCTCGTCGTCTCGCAATCTGCCGAAAAATCCCACGAAAAGCAGCAGCGGCAGCAGCCTCGATCGATCGACGCGTCGCATCAATCAGGCCGGATAGAGAGAGAGGCGCTACGCCCCGCGGCCGATTAAAGCGTAACCCCTTTGGCGCTGATCTTCCCATGCACCTTCCTCGGGCACGCGAACGCAGGAACACGGGCCCTGATTTACGGGCCGCGCGGCTAGCAGGTAAAAATCGGAGAGAGAGCGAGAGAGAACTGCCTTCGTCGCGCTAAAGGGGTGAGTGACCTACCCCGGAGACGAAAAACTCGGCAGCGGCTTTACGAGTCGAGCGGGGGGGGGGGGGGGGGGGGGGGGGGGAACAGCGGAGCTCTCTTTTACGAGCCGAGTGCGGATAGCTCGTTTGAATTTCGCTCTATGGGAGAGAGAGAAAGACGAGCTAGGACTGGAAATGTGAGCGGCGGAGGATGCTGTTGCATCGCGAGAGAACACCCGATGCTGCTGCTGCGCTCTCGGCCGTTTCTTCGGCCGCGCCGATCGGTTCTGGGGCTTTCAGTTCGAGCTCGCGTCTGCGCGTGTGTGGACTTTTGGGGTGGCGAGGACAAAAACGCTTTACGGCCGCCGCTTTTATTCATCGGCGAGGCAGTAACAATTTTTAATGCCGTTACGCAAATTAATAAAAAGATAAACATTACAACGAGAGAATGTAACGGCCGGTGGTGAATGCACAAATTAAATTCTATTGAGCTAACTCAGTGCCGCTAAAACGACATCGCCGCGGTTACAGAATAAGCTATTCCCCGCACGAATTTCACCTCCCGAAGAATCCCTCTTTCTCTCCAACGTCCAAGTCGCGCGGAGAGGCGCGAGCCGAACGGCAGCGGCGCGAGAACCGCACGTTCGTCGGCGGGGGGGTCAGGGGTTCACGGCGCGGCTGATATTTTCCATGCAATTCGCGAAACGCCGCTGGAATCTCCTCTCGGGCGCCTCTCGCGCGACCTGCCTTTTTTTTCTTCCCCCCGTAGCCGTGCAGCGGGGAATTCCAGCGACGACGACGCGCGCGGCAGCAGCCCATTCCGAGCGAGCTTTTTCGCCGCGCGCGGCGGGTTGTAAACTTTACGAGGCGGGAATTTCGTTCGGAGCTGAGCGGACCTCGCGAGATTAGAACCGCTTAGAGGAGGTGGCTTCGGCAGCTCGCCGAGTGTCCGAGGGGATTGACCGCCGCGTCGGGATGTTACGAGAGAACTCGAGTGCGGGAAGTAAAGTTTAACCGAACCGACAACGTCCGCCAATACGTAGCCCGGATTAGTCTAAAATTCACGAGCCAAAACACCTAATCAGCCTTCGAAGCTCTCTCCAAGAAAAACCCGTAACCTCGCCTTCCTTTCCCCTCCCGGCCGATATCCATCAAAGCCTTCGACAGATCATAAAACGGTCGCGAGGCCGAGAGCGACAATATAGCATCGCCGACGTAATCTTCCAGCTAATCCGCCTTCGATCGCGCACGCAGGCGCAACAGATAGCTCTCTCTCTCTCTCTGTCTGCCCACGCGATCGAATTTCGACGGTGTATTCGCCCGGGCACCGCCGCGCCCACGCGAGTATGACCCCCCCTGCCGGCCTTGACCTCTCCGCGCGCACCGAGCCTTGACCGACGGAGTTTCCGGGGGTAAGCAATTACGCGGATGCACGGCCTGCTCTCGTTTGGCTCCGTGTCGTTTTTGGGGAATATCGAGAGCTCGATTTTCTTTGGGGTCTTTTGCTCGTGTGTTCACAGTTGGATATCTTGTTACCGATTTCGGGTAAATACAATTTTCAAATTTGGGTAAGATCCGTTAAATGGTTAAAAGCTGTGTTTTTATTTTTCTTCTGTCCTAAGTAAATAATAACAGTTCACCGCAAAGCAAACGAAAGCTACACGGTCAATTATCCCAGTTTCCATAAACGCAGATCATCAATAAAAAAAAGGTCTAATAAACCTCACTCGTATAAAGCTCCGCTCATCAAACGCATAAAAAACCGCCGTCTAATCCCACCGATCCCCGTAACGTCCTTAAAAGAAAAACCGTTTGATCATCGCAACTCCTTCGTATAGCATCTCCACCTATTATGTATAAATCGGCTCCCCTCCCCAAAAAGCCCGTGCAACGATCAATTAGCCTCTCCCCGGCCGTAAAAAGGCAGAGAGCGAGCAGCGTCTTTCCCTCCGCCGCGCGGCGTCTCGAATCGGTCGATTCACCGCGGGGGACGACCGCCGCCTTCGTTCTCGAGACGAAGACGGCGCAGCTGTCGAAGTGTCCGACGGGGGCGGATATTCGACTGTCCGCGCGCCGGCCGAGTGTTGGCCAAATATACACACACAGAAGAAGGCCGCCTGCGAGTATGTTTATGGTATACGTTTTTATTTCCTCGGCGGCCTTTTGTGCGGTCGACCGGAGCTTTCTATGAGCGCGCCAATTAGGATGTTACGCGATTTCGGGGCCGCTGCGGGTTCGGATTGTTGGCCCGCCGACGGTTGACTTGTTTATTACTCCTTTTCGGTCAGGGTTTCAAAGGTGGCTGATCTTCGGGGCGGGCGGCTGCTCGGATTCTTAAATCGTAAATGAAAGTATATTGATCTTTTATTAAAGACTTTTATAAAATCCAATGGGTCACTTATTTCGTCAAAACTTGGTATAATTGCATTTACTTCGTTCGGGGGAACGTAACACCGATAATTCAATTTCTCTTGTAATAAAAGTTTCGAGTACAGGAAAATTTAATAACGGGAAGCCGAAAGCCGTGCACAATAAACGCTTGTCCCCTCTTTATCAGAGATGACGACTCGGAAGCAAGAAGAGGAGGAAGTATAAGAAACACGCGACCGGGCGAACTTCCCGAGTAGCCCGGAGAGAGATCGCCTTACGCCTTCTTCCTCGAAACTTTTCGAGCCACTCTCGAGATACGAAAGAGAGAGCGGAAGTTCATTTCTGCGCGGCGATGAGACGTCTTGATGCCCGCCCTTCTTCGAATCAGAGCGAACGTATATATATATACGAAAGTCGTTTGCAGCGGCGATTATTCCGATTGTAAATCGAGCAGATGCGCGAAATGAAGTCATAAAACGCGCTTTAAATTCGTTCCGCCGCCGTGTCCTTCTGCGAGTTTTGGTGAAAACAAACATTAAAAAAAAAACTGTAATTGCTTTTAAAAGAGATTACCGCGGCGGCGTGAAGTCGTTATAAACGATCGATCGCGCATCGTTTAATAACACCGCACTCCGCCACCGATGAAGCTATAAATTCCCGGTTCAGAAAAGAGAGGAGGACCATGTGAACTTTCGCGCGGCGAGCGCAAACAAACGCAGGCGGCCGTTATTGCCTCCCGAGCGGGATTCCACATTACGCGGCGAAAACGATGAGTTTCCATTGCGCTCCGTTTTTCCGGGGGCGCCTCGTCAATAACACTTAGCCGGGGAATTAGTAACAGAGATTTCCAGTCCCGTCAACATCCCTTTGTGCTCGGCGCCGTAAAAAAAAAAGAGAGAAAAAAAAACACACGCCGCCGCTGGGAAAATTTCGGGGCCTAATGCTCTTTTTACGACTCGCGCAAGGATTAAGAGGGCAGGTACGCCGCGCGCCGCGCTTCACTTTTTTCCCCCGAAAAGCGCAGATTCACTTGTCAACTTTTCCCCGGAAAAAGCGAGCTTTTAAATCTGATTATCTTTCGAAAAAAAAGAAGGAGTGCCTCCTCGTCGCGGGGTCGTTATCCTCGATCGTAAAAAAAAAGAAAAAAAAAAACAGCACAGGAGCAACGTGAGAATTAAAAGCGGGATCTTCTCACGCGGGAAACTCATGCGGGCGCACGAAAATCTTCCGAGGGGTGTCGCCTCCTTTTTTTTTTATCGCTCTCGACTCGGGGGGAAACTCCGCTCCGTACTTGCTTCCTTCCTTTTTATTAACGATATCAGCGGCGAACGGGAAAGGGTGCCGGCCTAATGGAGCCCGATTTGCATAGCTTTCCCGGAGCCTCTGCTACCTGGGGTTTTTTTTTTGTTCTCACACGCGGTTTTCCGCGTCGGGCGATGCTTTCCTTTGAACGAACGTCTTTTGGCTCTCCTCGGAGAGGCCTCCGGGGAGGCCGTAACGGACGAGGAGGGACGGAGGGTTGAGGCTAATGGGACGGGAGTAGGCGGGGAGAAGAGGGATGGCGCGCTTTCTTTTCCTAGGGATACTGTTTCGCTCTCGGGCCCATTGTTGTCGCTCGGCGAGAAGAAAATATTTCGTCTGTATTGTTTACGCGGGAGGGAAGTTTTTTAATTAAAACTTTGGTGAAGAAGATATGCTCGCTCTTCCGCGGCCGAGCAAAAAATTTTCAAGCTGAAGAGGTGAAGAGGCATGATTTGATTAAAAATCAACGTTTTCGCAGCAGCCGCCATTTCCATCGCGATTTCCGTTACTCCGCTCTCGAGCTCAGAAAAGCGTCGTTTTCTCATGCGGACCGGCGCACCCCATCAGCGGTGAAAAACTCGCGAGAGCCCACTCACTTATGTACCTTTTGAAAAAGAAAAAAAAAAAAAGAACGTCCCTGAAAGTGGCCGTCGATCCCGGCGATTTGCATGAGTTTTCGCAGCTGAGGCACGGAGAGAGAGAGAGAGAGAGCTCGTTAAAGACAACGGATTTCGCACGCGCGGCTCTTTTTTTTTTTTCTTCTCTTTCCTTCCCCCGGTGTACATATACACGAGAGGCTGCGCGCGGGGCCGCAGCTCGCAAGAGGGGCTTTTAATTTCAGGATTGCGCCCCGCGGCGCGAGGCGTGAAGTGCCCCGCGCTCTCGCTCGCTCGCCGCGGGAGCGGACTCGCCGGAGAGAGAGAGAGAGAGAGAGCGATTGATACGCCGCCGAGCTGTTATGACTTTCAATTAATCGCGAGTGCGCGTACATATTCCAGGCCTTTTTTTTTGGTTTTATTTTCGGGATTATACGGACCGCCGACCTTATCGCATATATTTACGCCGAGGGGAAGGCAGGCTGGGTGAACTATTTTAGCGCAAATAGATTGATACATTTTTCCGCGGGGAGCGCGGGGAAAAGGCGAGTCGGATCGTTAGAGGCTTGTCAATCACGCGGCTCCGGGGAAAATTCTCTTCTCTATATCCAAAGAGCGTTTTATGTTAAATAGAAGCCCCGCGTCGATACGGAACCAGTATACGTTATCAACGCAAATTGCATCACCGCGGGAATAAAAGTAAACTGCGCGCGGAGCGGCCGTAAAGGAGGAAGCTCGCCCGAAGGATTACGTCGGAGCCGGGCCCGCCTTTAGATAGCGAAACTTTATACCCATAAACACGCCATTAAGCAAATCGCGCGGCACATAAACCCGCACTCCGGGGTGTGTCATCCTCCTTTTTTTTCGCCTCTCGTTCATCAGTCGGGAACGCGGTTACGATAACCGCGCCGTATCGTTGTATCCGGCGCGCGATGAGCTTGCGGCCGATGTGCGTAACGGTTTCTCGAGTCGGCGAAAGGCCCAATATTGATATAGAAGTCCTCGAATCGCCGCGGCTCGCGCGCCAAGTACAGTAATAAGGAGAAAGTTAATTGGCGCGCGCGCCGGCCGCGCGGCGATGATAGCCTTTAAAAGGGAGGCACGCGCAACGCGCGCACCTGTTACACCCTAATTCATTAATTTTCATCGAAATGCCAGCGACGCGCTCGCCTCTCGAAGGGATATATATATATAATCCTTTCACTTTTCATCGCAGATGTCGGTCAAAATATGGAGCGCGCGCGCGCGGCTCGCCGATCGCCGGTCGTTGAGAGTCGAGAGAGGCGCGCGGAATTATTGCCCCCGTCGATCGGACGTTAGAGGCGGTTCTGGCTACGGAAACGCGAAGGTGAGTCGTTCAAGGATTCTTTATGAGCGTATTAAATTCAATTAAACGAGAAAGGTGCGTACGACGGCGCTGGCCTTTTCAGGACTCAATTAAGGGTAATCTTAATCGACTTTTTTTATACGGCTCTGACCACGCAAAAATTATCTGCCCGTATTATCTATCGTTTATGCAAATTAAACGGGTTAGATTGTCGGTACTCTAATTCCGGTGGACAAAACGACAGTTTTTTTTTTATTGACGAGTTGCAAAACCCTACCTATTGTTCACTCACTATTTCCGTAAAAATACTTTGGTTGTGTTTTTAAAAATCCGTCGAATTTGACTAAAGATTATACCCATTGTATTACCCTCCCTTCTCTCGGTAACCCTTAAAAATTTCCCAACAGAAATTCCAAGACTCACTGAAAGCCTTCCCCCCCTAATCCACCTCCGAACCCAGCGTCGAGTGCCAGTCTTTCCCTTCAAACGAGCCTACCTCTTTTTCGACAGGAGACTGTAGGACTCCTTGGAGTGGCTGACGAGCCGCATGCGCATCTTCCTGGCGCGCTCGCCGATCCGCTTCCTGCCGATGACACCGCCGCTCTCGACCACGGGATTCCAGATCATCGCTTGAGCCTTGTAGCCGACATGGCTCCGGGCGGCGCGAGCTGTCACCACTCCGCGCACCATCCGAATTTACGGGGGGTGGCCTGCCGATATCGCTGGAGATCGGCGCGCACTCAGATCATGACACGGTTCTGCTCTCTCTCTCTCGCCGATTCTCCCGGAGAAGTTGTGTGGACAACAGTGATCTCGGACGCACGGCTGCTTTTCTCCAATGTATATATGCACTGAACACGCGCGGGGGTCTGTATCGCGAGTCTGCGGCGCACTGTTACGACACCGTCACCGGCGGAGTCCCTGTCAGAGTCCACGTGAGAGTTCGCGCGCGAGAACCAGAGAGAGCCGGAGAGCCGGAGGCGGCGGCGGCCGGCGTGTGTCGACGGTACGAGCGCGCGCGCGAGTATGAGAGCGAGAGAGAAGCCGAGGGGGCCGCTCACGCACACGCACCGCCGCGAGAGGGGAGGGGGGAGACGGCCGAGGGGAGCCTGCTCGGGCCCTACATGGAGTGGGGCGAGCGTACGCAAGCGTACGAGACTTTGCTCTGTGTGCGTATTTCCCGCGGGGAAGCAGAGAATTTTGAGGTTCGCCAAGCTTTTGCGAATTGGCCGATTTTGCCTTGTTTGTGGAAATTTTGCGGCGCCGGCTGGTCCGGGGAGGAGGAAGTTTGAATGTACAGGATGAAACTCATCGCGCGTTCCTCAGATTTTTTTCACAGTTCTGAGTACTCTTATCGCTTCGCCGACTGACCGGTGACTCAGAAAATATAAAGGCCGGTAGCTCGATCGAGCAAAGTTTCTGTGATGATTGTTTCGAGTCAAACTTACTGCTCGATCGAGAAAAGAGACGATCCTTCTCGGAAGGTGCAGGATCTCGCGGCGGCGTCGAAACGATCCTCCGGCGCGATTCCCAGCACTCTCGTCTCATCTACAATTTCCATAACTTTTCACAGTGCCCCGGCGGGAAAAAAGGCGCGCGCACGCCTCCTCCTCCGGCTTGTCGGCGCGGTAAGCTCGGAATTTACGCTCGAAATTCAGCAATATACGACAGATAAACAGCATAAATACAGGCGAGAGAGGGAGAGAGAGCGAGCGAGCCCGTAAAGAGAGTTAAAAAAGCTCTCGGGCGCGGAGAGCGCGCCTCGAGAAGGGAAGGAATAGAGCGAGGAGGAGAGCGTGGGCTCGTTGCACCTCGCCGAGGAGAGAATATATCCCTTTCTCGCGCGAGGAGGCCAGTTTCTATCTCTCTCTCCCCCTCCGACTCCTCGACTCGTCCTTTTGTTCGCCGCTGTCAGCTTCTCTTTTTTCAGAGCCATCAGAGAGCCGGAGCGTAAGCTCCTCGAGAAGGTATATACCTCGCGGTGTTGTTGTTCTCTCTCTCTCTCTCTCAGGGCTACTTTGACGATTAGTTTAGCATTTAAATCGATCATTTTCCCCGCAGCGTCGGCGGTATTACGGGGCCCCGGATTTTATATGTACACGCGAGAGAGAGAGAGAGAGAGAGAAAGAGCGAGCGAGCCATCGCTTTCGATTTTGCCGGGCTTCTCCTTTTGCTCTCTCTCTCTCGCCGCGGAGATGCGAGCCGAGAGAGAGAGAAGGGCGAGAGCGTTTTGCTCGCTTTTTACCTCGGATAAAATGTTAGCCCGACGTGACGGCAGTGGAGCGCGAGCATTTCTCACCGCCGCTTGGATTAGCATTGAAAGTGCATCGTAATGGCCGATAATAAAGCTTTAATGATTTGTTCGACGCGGGGTGGTTTGCTCGTCCTCGTTTCTTTTCTTTTTTCTTTTTTTCTTTTTACCGAGGGAGACTCGAGCTCGTTAATTAGTTCATTACACAAGTGGATATCTTGTAGTCGACGACGATTGCCAAGGTATTGAATCGGACAACGAGTATTACGCATTATTAAAATGCGGTTGAATCGGACAAAGGTTTCAAAATTTGCCAAGAATATTTTCGTACGAGGCAAATTTGTATATTGCAAGAAAGAAACGACAGGGTAATGAGCACCATTGCGAAATCAAGGCAGAGACCACGTTTAGTCGTAGCAGCGAAACCTCGCTTGTTTACGATCGAAGTAACTCGATAGCATCTGCGAATAATTTTTGAAGCATCGTCCGCGAAACACCTACGAGGCCTCCTCTTCCTTCCTCGGCGCGGGGGAATCGCACTTCAAACCCCCCCTCGTTCCCCGGCGCTTTATTTACAATGTTTCGAATTTTTGCGCGGCGCCGCGGCAACACCTACTCGAGGAGAGAGAACGCACTCCTACGCGCGCGTTCGCTTTGGGCTCTCTCTCTCTCTCTGGCTCTCGCGCAGCGTGTCGTCGTCCGGTAATTGGTATAACTCGGACGGGGAACGCGAGCCGGGCAATTTCGCGGATCGCGATCGGCTCCTTTTTAAGGAAAAGGCGGGTTTCCCTCTCTCGCCTATTGTCGCGCTCGTCGGTAATGTACCGAGAGCTCTATTTATATATATATGTATATGCGGCGGGGGAAATTGGCCAACGCGCTCTCTTGCGCAAGTCGCGCCATTATGAGAGAGAGAGAGAGAGCGATATGGGTTTCATTCGGTTGACACGACCACTCGGCGCAATCAATCTTCGGCTGGGAAGAGGCTGTGTGTGCGCAACGATGGATAACGTAATAGTCCGTAGGTGCTCTCTCTCTCTCTGCTCGGGTATATACCTGACAGTCGCGGGGTTGGATGCTTCGAGGAGTTTTACGAGAGAGAGAGGTACAAGCGGCATATGGATCCGAGAGGATATCTCCGTGATCCCCGGGGGATTTCAATGGGGCGACGCGCGTTTTATGATGTCGGGAGTCGAGTTAATGTGGGTTAGGGCTAATGAGCGAAGTCGTCCGTGACAAATGTATGCGCGCTCGGTATTTAATAATGGTTGACTCAATGCTTATCCTTCGAATGTTCGCGTTCGTTCGACGAGCCAGTTTTCAGTATCTACTCTTATCGTCGGCATTCCAGATTATTATTTTTCTTACGGGAGCGATGTCTATCTGTCAATACGCGGTGTTTTTTTTCTCTTTCTTAAAATTATCAGCCGCGATTTGCGTTCCAGAACTGTCACCGCGACGATTAAGTTTCTACAAACAAAAGTCCCTGCTCAGTGTACAGATTGCGAGCGGCCCGAAAAAAATACTACCGCGCGGATGTCGATAAAGCCATATTGGCATTCAAAAGCGCGTGCAAACAAGTATAAAATGACTTTTTATTTATAGACTCGAAACACTCATTCGTGCGTCAGTGCCACTATTACCGAGTTATCTCTCTCGCATTGACACCGCGGTGTTTGCGCGCGACTTATTTCGTCATGCGGTATCGACAGCTGCCGACGATTTAGTCCTGGAAAAGGTAATAAAAACAGAAGTCGACTGCCTTTTTTCCGGCGACAGGTATACATACATTTCAGATCGCTTCGAATCAGGTCCGAGAATTCTTCCCCTCCCGTTTGTGGCAATTAGGCGGGTGCAAAAAAAAATAATTACGCAATTGCATTAGCATTCGCTGGGATCGATCCAAAAACCCAAGGTTTATTCAACCCGCGTCCAAAGCAAGCAAAACGTCCGCCGCGGCGAAACGAGCAAAACATTAGCTTTACATCCCATTCCCTCCAATAAATCCTGATCCTCGCCGCGAAACAAGTGTCTTCCCTCCTCGAGCGTTTTTCTCGGCTTGGCGCGCGTTCGCGCGGGGCAACAAATCATCCTTCGCCTCGCGCGCGCGCGCGCAAATAACGATGGGAAAAAGCGAAAAATCTTTTGTCAGAGGCCGCGAATCGAACGCCAATAATAATAATAACCGCCTCGCGTCGTCGTCGTCCCGAGGGGGATTTTCGTTGTCGCGTCTCCGGGATCGCGCGGACGATTTATGGGAGAGACGCGCGAGCTGCCGCTCTCCATATTCGGCGAAATCGCCCACAGCGGGAGTTGGTACGCGTCTAATTGGCAGCAAAAGCGATTTTTGAGAGCCGAACGACGAGCCGATACGCTTGGAGGTCGGCTTTCGTTTCGAGAGCATTGTTTTCCGAGGGAAGGAAAAGAGCCGCTCTGTTTTGCTTTCGAGGGTTAGTTTGGAGAAGAGAGGTATTGAAGCCGCGAAATGAAAAGGGCCTGGAGGCGTAATTTCGAGGAAGAGGAAAGTTTCGGACTTTCTGAGAAATCGGGGTAACGAGTCGAGGAAATTACTTTTTTTTTTTCAGATTTGCACTTTTGAATATGTATTGTATAAACGCCTTTGCGTTGCCAAGCCCTTCGTTAAATTTTTTTTCTAAGTAAATAATTATTTTTAATTGAAATGTATACCCTGACAAGTTTTTTATATTGCTATACAATATATATATATATACATTTTTTAAGAAAATTTTCACAGTTTTACCCTTAAAAAATTTTTAATTGAGAAACGTACTCTTCTACTTTACCTTAAATATACTCATGTAAATTGGTAGGAAAAGTGCAGCTTGTTACGTCAACTTACCTGAAACCAGAAAGAAAATAGAATTATTAAAAAAGTCGCATGTAGTAGAGTACAAATAAAGTCATTAAAATAACGAATTTCATCCCGCATTTTCAAGAGCACCTGACAAATAGCACAGCCGCGCATGAATAAATCATCGTAAGCAACCCAAACGGAATCACAATCGCGCGTTTCCCATGTTTTCGCGAAGCTCACGATTCCGAGCCTCCTTCGGGGCTCCGATAAAAAAAAATTTGAATTATGGAAGACATTACACACGTGACTGGATTCGACTTACGGCCGACTCATGTGGGAACCGAGTACACCGACAAAAAAAAAAAAAAAAAAAAGAGCATCCGAGCGACGACGCATCCTCTCAAGTGCACACCCGATATATTTTCTCATATAAAACTCCGACGCCACCTTACAGCGCTCTCCTCCGGCGAATAAAAAAAAAACACAACGCGCCCGACTGCAGTCGCTTCCTTCCCGATTTTCATGGACTTTCCGGCTGAGGACTCTAACCGCGCCCCAGTCGATTACACGCTCTTCTTTTTCCCGCGAGATTTACGAGGCGCAAAAAAGGCGCCGCGCGGGGAAAAAAACATCGACTCCCCCCGAATAGATCGAGGCGACAGTTCATTCTTTCCTCGGCTCGCCACTCGAGAGGGCGACAAAGCCTTTCCAAAAAACTGGGAAAAATCCTGCACCCTTCACCCCCGGGCGGCGGCCCCCCTTTCGACGATGAATAAAAATTGGCGCGACGCCGCTGGCTTTCTTATATTTAACGGGCGTGCGGCCGCCCGGGTTATTGAGACGCCGGTTATTTATGTTCTTCGGGTTTACGGTGCGCCGAAATTTTTGGGGAGGTTTCAGCCCTTTTTTCGGATTTCTATAGCGATTTCGGGAAATTAGTAATGTATAGTAAATCGATGTCATTTTCGATAATGGGGTTATTGTGGAGTTCGAACTTTTGTACTGCGCGATTTGTAGACCAGAGGATATCGTCTTCATACTAATTGCTTAAAATTGTTTCGTTATATATTCCGTTATTAGTTTTCTTATTTAGCAATTTAATATACGCAAATTCTAATTTTAGCGAGCGCAGTTGATCAATTCGATAAAATGTAATACCTATGCATAATCTATGAGCGAAAACAATATTAAATGCAAATAGCGCTCTCCAGGTATTGTTGTGCACTTCATTCAAATTTGTATCGTCACGAAGTGATACTTCAAATAATCGCAATGTATAAAGTAACACTTTTTTCCTACAATTTTTTTCGTGTTTTGTACGCTGCGAACGTACACAATTCGTCTTCGATAAGATCTTCAATAGAATACGTAAAGCGCAAACAATAATTTCAGAACAGACGCACAATGATGATATTCGAAAAGCATCAATAACCCACAACACCGTACCACCAATAGATACTCTGACACGTCGTACTCTCGTTCGCCGCGTAATTACATGCTCGAGCTGATAAATTCTCCTTCCCGAGCTCCGCAGCCCAACGACCCATCGAAAAGCCACGTAACGCCGAAACCCGACCCTTTTCCCTCGAATTTAAACATTCAAATACCTCCGTCGAATCCGAACGACGGAGCCTCTCACCGGCGCTTCGAAAATTTTCCACAAACACCAAAGACTCTCGAGAGCGCGAAGCGCACACACCCCATTCTCTCGACGCGCACACAGAGCGGCCCATAAATCTCCACCGCGCGCCACGAAAATTTCTCTCCGCGCGCCGCTCTCGAATTTCCCGATGGCTGCTGCTGCTGCGAAAATAATGGCGCGCGCGAGCGCGCGACATATGCCGAGCTCTGCTTACCCACCCATGCATTATGTAGCACCCGAGAGAGAGAGAGAGAGAGAGCGCGCGGGGTGTACGCGTACTTTCGGGGGCAATCGGGGAAACGAAAGCGCGGCCAATCGTCGGCCTCGTTATCCAGCGATTTCGGACGCGTTGACCCCCGAGATTCGTTCGCGCCGAATAATGCGAAAATCGCTGCGCACAATGCACACCCCGCTTAATTTCTCTCTCCCCCTTCGCAAAGGATTGGAGAGAGGTGCCGACGAGGATTGACCTGCGGAGAGAGGCCCCTTTTTCGGGCTGACCGGGGAACTTTTCTCGTTATTCTGTTATGAAGCGGTGTTTGGTTTTCCGGTGGGTTTCCGCTTTTTTTGGGAGAGAGAGAGAGAGACCGATTTGTTTTCGGTAACGAGTGTTTATTCTTGGGGATTTTTCGGAAGGAGATATCGGTCAGTTGAGCGTGAAATTTGAATTTTGACTTGCCGAAGCGACGGAGTTAACGATCGGTGATTAATCTTGCGCGGGGAAGTTTTTTCGACGAGGTGAAATCTAGTTTGTAAAATTGCCGTGTGAAAATTCCGAGAGACGGAAAAAACTTTTAAGCTGATTATACGACGGCCACGAGAGGTTTTCGCTGCGGAATTATGCATTTGGTTTTTCGCGTTTAAAATACTAATTGCCTTTAATTAACTTTTACATTTGAAAAAGAAAACATAACGCGATAAAAATGCAAGTTTCGTTTCAACTCCTGATACTCGGCACGGGAAAAACCGAGTTAATTAGAATCAGATATAAGTTTTAATTGTAAGTATTACATTGAAAATGACGTTTCATCCGCGAAGCGCCATGATTTTCATATACGCTTTCAATTAGCTTCTAATTGCCACGAGAAAAGGCAAAACCTTTGCCCCTTTCGCGGCTGGGGAGAGCGAACGAATTCAATTTCTCGTTAATTAAACTCAAACAACGTTTAACGACTAATTAGTCATGTAACGTCGTCGGCCCCCCCTCCGCGCGATTATCAAAACGCCGCGGCGCGGCAGTTAAACTTTAATCAAGCGCCAAGAGCCAAATAACCGTTACCCAAAATATTGTTGAAATACGACAAGTTCCTCGTCTGCGGGGACGGGGGAAGCTGCCTGCACCGCGTAAAATTTACCTGTTCTCTCGCTCTCGCCGACCGCATTAACGAATGCATAAATTCCCGGACGAATAATGCGCGCGTCGTCTTTACAGTCGAGAGGAGCGTAATCGATTGTAATAAACTAACCATCCGGCGGAGAGAGAGAGAGAGAGAGAGAGGACACTCCAGCACACACCTCCTCCGCGGGAAAACTGTGAGAAGAAAAGTCTCCGCCGCGAGAGAGAGAGAAAGAGAAAAGAGAGAAAAAACGGGGCAAATAACAGGCGAGGAGAAGCGAAGCCTCGGGGAAAAAATAAACACAATAGGAAAAATATAAATACGGGACCGGCGAGCTGGAAGGAAAAAAGAGCCCGGGCCGGGGGACCGATTCACAGGTACATCATCGCGCACTTCCGAAGATCCCCCGTAAGGGACGGAGAGAGAGAAGGAGCATATGCGCATGTGCTCGTAAAGCACGAGCCCCGACAATGGCAGCTCCCTTCTCCGCTCGGCGAGGCCAGTGCCACGGCGAGTCTATGAAAAGCCCAGCCGCACAGAGCTCTTGGGAAGGAAATATTCACGGAAGCGCTTTTCCTTTTGAATCGCGCTTATTTATCGCTGGAAATTAGGGTCGTATAAATAACGCGAGAGGTAATGTGCCTACATAAATTTCGGCGTTTTACCATCGCGCGTTTTTTTTTCCCTCCCCGGCGAATATGCGTACGCGCAAAGGAGAGCGAGATGAGCCGGAGCAATAATTTGACGCCGCGTATTTATGGTAATGAGAAAATTGCGGGCTCCGGGGTGGAAAGCCTGCGGCAGTCGCCATTGTCGCGGGGAATTGGCCGAAATTGACGTAAACAATGGACCGGCAGCCGGGCTGAAGCGAGTATTTCGGGGGCGAGTATTTGAATATGGATTCCGAAGGCTGACCTTGCAACGAGGAGGAATCTAGTTTGCCGGGCTGATTGGCCTTTGGAGCTGCAAATATTAATTGCTGATTCGGATTATAGATTGGCTCATCAAAAGGCTTTATTCTCCATTAGCTAAATGAGATCCGGAAATTTCGAGAAAAATTCGACGGTTCGTCGAGGGAGAGAGAGAGAGAGAGCTTTCGAATAGTATATCGGGCCAAGTTCGCGTCTCAATTTCCACGGAAGAGATAAAATTTGTGGCTGCGCGTAATCCGCAACTTAAATTGCACCCGGAAAGCTCGACAAAGTTTCGCCGACTGATCGATCCTGCAGCCAAACTATACGGCCAAAATCCATATCCCCAACTTTCCCCCCTTGTCTATTAGGCGATATCTCGAAAACTGCAAACTGATATTTACCCTGCGCGTATCCGACGCTCGAGCGAGCGTATTAACGACAATGCTAATGCGAAGCGGAAATTAATAGATTATTACGCATAAATCAATATCTTCCGGATGTGCAATCAGCGACGGAAGGGGGGGGGGGGATATTACGTATATATTAAACGATAAATTCAGCTCGGGTTGCTAAATGATTTGTTATTCTTTCGCGAGAGAATATGTGACAGTCCCGGAGAGATATGGCTTGAGTAAAATGTCAATTAAAGCGAAAAGAATAGAGCTGACTTATGGCGTCAATCATTGTTTCACTTTTGATTACCATTTTCAACTTGCATTCTATCGCACTCGAGATCCTGCGCATTGAATACAAATTCAATGTTATTTCCAGTGTCTATTCGTTACATCATCGGTTGTGTCTTGAAGCCTCCTAGTTTTTGCAGTACTGCTCATTACAATTATCTTCCGTTCGGAAGAATATTTAGATAACCAGCCTTATAAGCAGCTCCCAACGACTCGTACAAAACCAGATAAGATTCCCACTTATCTCTCCACTGCGCCTCGACAAAAGCGACATCGACAAACAATGATTTACGCGCTCCGCGGCTCCCAGCAATTTAAATCGCCCGCAATCAAGCCGAAAGAAAAGCCTCTGCCGAACGATTACGGCCCGTCTCTTCAAATTCCTAATCAGCAATAAATCCGAAACTCAATTCTGGCCGCGGCAGCGTATATCCGAGCCCGCAATCCGCCGGCGGAGTGCACTTACACCGCAAGAAGGCCCGAGTTGCCGCAGCAGCAGCAGCGGCGCGAGGCCTCGCTCCAAGATTGGCCAGCCTCGCGGGAGAGGCCGATGGTCACCTGTCCCTACTTGGCAAAATAGGCGAGGCTCGCGCGCACACACAAAGCGCGGCAACCGGCATGCGTAATATCCTATCCGAGAGAGAGAGAGAGGGAGTCATTTATCTCCTCATCTCGTCAGGCTGCCTACTCCCTCCCTCTGCCCACACCGACTAATCACCCACTCGGGAGCGCGACTTTATCTTACTTTCCGCGCCGGCAGAGAGAGAGAGAGAGAGATAGATCTCGGCTATCCTCTCTACGCGCTCCACTTAAGTGTGAAGGCGCACGCGTTATTCGCGAGCTTCTGCGGTCGCGTCCCGCTCTCCATGCGGAAGGAGAGAGCCCCCGCTGAAATTATAACGGCGGGGGGATGCGCGCGTTGCTCTCGTTCGGGACTCGATTCTCCGCGGCAGCCTCGTCTCTCGGGTAAATAGAGATTTAATGCGCGTTTAAGCGGAGCTTATTACGGCGCGCCTTTTCAGCTTGTGTCTATGAAAATAGGCCTCTCTCCACGAGAGTTCCCCCCGCGGAGATAACCGAAATTGATGCGGGCTCCTCGTTCGAGCCGGGATTCCTGATAAAGGGAGATGAAATTACGGCGGGGCGCGGCTACGGTGAATTTGACGGTATCGTTTAGGTTCTGCTTGCCGAGAGTGGCTCCGACTGTTGCGGCACCTTTTAATAACTCTTACGGGCCGTAAATCAATTCTATATAATTTGATTTTGTTTCTCGAGGTTCGAGAAGCTCTGTACGCGAACTCGAAAATAAACAGATATAAAACATTCTCTCGATTACGCGTCCTTAAAATAAAAAAAAATAAAAAAAAAACTGTAACCGTCGCGATCTCCGAAGCAGCGTCTCCCAAGTGATTAATCTCGGCGACAAGTCCAAGCGATCGGCGCTTAATCTCTCAATACCGATCGGACCTTGAATTCTCCCGGCGTCTCCTCTCGCTCTAAACTCCCTCATCAACCGACGATCGAGAGAGCAATTAAAACATTACTCCTCGGGCTCGTTAACAAACTCGGCCCGCTCACGGTAGCAGGCTACCGGCGCACTGTGAGAAAGTTGCGCGGAGCTCTCGGCAGCAGCGGCGGCAGCGCCTCGGGGGCCCGTAACGAGCAGCCGGGAAGAGAATCCGCGCCGCCGAGAGCGAAAGTCGGCTGCATAATCGATCGGCTCCTCGAAAAAAAAAAAATCGGCCGTGCCCCTGGAAGAAAGTATCGGAGTTATGGGCTCATTGTCTTCGCTTCTGGGGTCGCGTGTAAGAATATGTGGCTGATGTACGCGGTCTGAGTGGGTTTTTGGACGATTTTTCCGGGGCTCGCGTTGTTCGGGCGTTTGACAGTGTGAGTGGGAGGATTCGTGAGTTGAAAATGTTGAGGCACTCGGGATAGTGTCTGCTTGTAGAATGTTCGGAGATTAAACTTTATGTTACACAGATAAAAAATTATGACTAAAAGATTGCGGAAAATTGCTGTTATTATAATTTGTATTTCGTATTATTAAAATAATTTATTCTTACCTAAAATAACTTCACTTATAACGCAGAAATTGACTGTAATTTGTACAATTTATCATAATATAAAATGAATGTAAAAAAACCATAACCGTCGTCAAGTAAATAAATTGTAGTAACGTAAGTCTCTTAAAAATAAACGTTGCAGACTAAAAAATAAAAGCCATATTGCTATTATTTAAAAAAATTCTCCGTCACCTACAGCCTCCCACTTAAAAAACAGAAGCCCAAAAAGTCGCCTGCAACAAATTCGTTTCGCGCATGCATATATTCTCCCCCGTGACGAGCGTCGATCTCGACACGCAACTCAGCTCGATTCTGCGAGCGCTTCACCCTTGCCTCGCAACAATCTAAACCGCATCGCTTAAAAGTGTAAAAAAAAGCTTTTAAAAAAGAAGAGGAGGCGACTGGGCGAGAGAGAGAGAGAGAGAGAGCAAAAAAAGGAGCAGGAAGGACGACACGTTGATTGACGTGGCCAGACGTCTCGGGCCGCTGCGCCCGCGCGGAAGACAATGGCCGCCACCCCGTTTTGACAGAGTCTGACGAATTTTGACGAGCGGCCTCTCTCTCACCCCATCCTCCGGGAACAATATCGCGCGCGGTAAATAGCCCGTCTCGATTTTTCTGCGCCGCTCTTTTTTTTTTATCTGTTATTGCACGCGCGTTAATGTCTTTTCCCCCGATATGGGGTGAGAGTTCGAGGGGGGGTACACGACTGCTCGACTTTTTTTATTTTCGCGACGGGCCGCGAGTCGAGAGCGGCACATGTGGACATCCGAGGATTACGAGCCTTTTATTTTCTGCGATCGAGAGAGAGAGAGAGAGAGTCTGCGTGTTTTGATAGGAAGTCGCAAGTGCTGCTGTAACGTACTTATACCCCGCGACCTCGTCGAGTGGAGTGTATTGCCGGGCCGAGTTTTTTTACTGCACGCGAGAGCTGCCGTCGGGAATTTATTGGCTCGGCGTTTAATGGCCTTCGCTCTTGTTTATCAAAAGGATTCGGGATTAGCAGGGGTATTGGAGTTTTGTAATTTGTACGGGGTGGTGTTCTCAAATTTATTACCCCCTTCCGAACAATGGCGCTGTTTGGTTCGATAAATTTTGTAGTTTAAGATTAGCTGGTACATTTACTGCAAGAATCGAGTTTGTTAAAAATTAATTACCCTATTAGAAAGCTTATTAAACGTACGATAAAATGTTGTATAAAAAACGTATATTAAATTAGAAAAGAGAACGGAACACATCGTCGTAGAAATTCATATCGGTATGTTAATCTTTGTAACTGAAGGTGTAAATATTGAATAACTCGAGAATACGAGGACGCTCTAAACGTTGGGTGCTCGGCATAAAGGGAGGGAAGTACATTTGTAAGACAGGAAGCAGAACAGTGGGGACGAGGACGACGAGTGATGGACTGGAATTAGGCGCGGCAATACATTCGAGAGGGGATTAAAAAGCTTTATAAAGGATAAAATGTAAATTATATTGGATAAGGGATGAAACTTGAGACTACACAGGAACGCACGCCGAGAGCGTCGAATGAAGTATGCAGGTAACCGAATAAAAGAACGGACAGGAGGGATGAGGGATTGAGCGAAGCAGTTTTTAATGGCGATTACATTTTAATAAATCTGTTGACAGGATTACGAGACGAGGTAAAACCGTTTAAATATTTTCACTTTCGTCGTCGCTATCTTTTATATTCAATTTTCCGTGCATTTAACTAATAATTTAGTGCCATGGAAAAGATAAGCCAAAAAAAAGCAGAAAGGACAAAGCGGACTTGGAAGGGCGAAAACGGTCGGGACCAGGTTCGCGTGAAAAAAAGAGGGAGTGACCTGAACGAGCAAGGCGTGGAGAGAGAAAAGAACACCGACAAAGCTGCACCTCTCGCGATAACATCAAAGAAAACTATAGAAACGTCAATCTGAACGTTTTGATCACCTGCTTATTACCCAATTAACCGCAGTGACCTGTCGTTCAAAGTGCAATGAAAGGAGTTTGCGAATCAAAACGAAACTGATTTTCGTCGCTAAAATATCTAGTAATAGCATTTTTTAAATACACTATAATATTATTTAAATATTCCATTTCGTTGGCAAAGAGATCGAACGAGCAGTCTGTCTGTTGCCTTGAAGCCATTGTAGTCCACCTGAAAGGTCCACTCGAATAACTTTAGAAGCGAAAGATAGGATCGAGTGGCAAATGTCTTCAGTTAAAATGCAGACATAATGCTTGAGAAATGATGTATCTGTCTCGGTTCCGTTTCAGCACCTTGCAAGGACGTGGCTCCACGTCTTTTTGGAGCATTTTGCTACGCTTTCGCGTATAATGCACCGCTGTCTGGGCCCGGAGTCTGGGCATTGACATCCACAGAATTCCGGACTATATACCTGCAGTTGACGTCTAAAGATGTTCTGGTCTAGATTGCCGGAATATTTTAAAGTCACATTATATGAATTTAAAAAATCTTTTAAACGTTAAAAATAAAATTTGGATTAAGAGAGGCAAAGAGATAAAATGCGCTTTGCGCGGGTATAACGTTAAAACGGTTTTTCTCCGTAAATATGCAAAGATTTTGGAATACTTAACCTATTAAATTTATATAATCCACGACATAAAAGGGGGCAGTATTTACGGCTACTGGAGAATAGCCACATAAATTTCCATTTTAAAACCGTTCCGATCGCAGCAACAAAAGACCTTACGAACGGTTTAAAACAGTGCGCGATAACTCAGCGGCACACACACACGAAATTGTTACATAAATCGACGCGCGCACAGGCCCCGTCGAGAAAAATGAATTGGCCCGTAATAGTGCTGCGCGTAAACCTGGAAACGACGAAAAAAAAATGGGGAAGCTCTTTACCCCACGAGGGGAGGGGGGGAGCTACGTTTCATACTGAAAACCCGGAGGAAAAATATATATATTGGCCCACGGTCCGCCCAAGGGTGAGAGAGACACACTCTCCGTATGCGCGCGGCATGAGAGAAAAAAAGTCTGACTTTTTTTTTCTCTAAAACGCTCTCGTGACAGTTGCGCGAGCGGAAAAACTGTCATCTTCGGTCGAGGTGTCGCGGAGCGGAGAGAGGTTTTTATTGATGGGGTCATTCGCTTGGAGAGTTAAGGGTTCGAGGACGGATGCCCTTGATACTGGAAATCTGAATGATTGGAATTGAATCTGGCAGTCTGTGGGAGAGTAAACCTTTCGCGACAACTGGTGATATTTAGTTGCGGTGGATATTTAAAGATTTTTCTTCTAATTTTTTATGAACAAAAGAAGAATAAATACTGTGGAAGGCAATTGATTTTTCGAAAAATATTAGAAATAGCTTGCTGATTTATATTATCCAATTTATTTTTCAAAATTGTGTTTACATAAATAGGACAAATTGACTCACTTACTTTCAGGGAAAAATTTTCACACGAAACCAAATAGTATTCAAAGTGACCTTATAGTAATCGAGGGGCCACAGGATAGTGAAGGAAATTAATAACGAGTAATCTACGGGATAATAGGCTCGCTAAAGGGGCAATAAAATATCTTTCACTTTCAAAGATACAAAATTTCTTGCAATAAACTTTTTTAAAATACCGACCCTGGAATGCATATTTTATAGGACTCGAGATAGCAAAAAAAGAAAAAAATATATTCTTGTTATAACGAATATGTAATCTACGACCTAAAAAACATTTTTAACTCTAGAAATTTTTTATCGTCATTAATTTAAATTTATTCTCGTCTTAAAGCCCGATTTAATATATATATATTACGTAAAATGTTTTTTCGATATTTATTAAAAATTTTTTACTCACTAAAAATATTACACATTGCAGTGAAAATGAAAATTCTCGGAAAAGGCGTACTTTCCCGGAAAAAATGTCGATCTGCATTTCCTCGAAGAAAATCAAATAACTCCCAATGTACATACCGACGAGTCTAAAATACAATTCCGCTTCCATCACCTTTTTATCATCTCCGCATTCGGAATTCCGTCCGCCGGCAAAAATCAAGCACTGACGTTCGAGCTATTAATAAAAGTCAATTTTGGTCTCTCGGCGCCTCGCGCACACTTTTTCGGAATGCATTATCATTTCGCCGAGCGGGGAGAGACGCAGCCTCTTTTTTCGCCGTTTTGACTCGCTGTGGGGAGAGAGAGAGAGAGAGAAAAAAAATGTAATTTGCGCGAACCGCCCGGCTGATCATTTTCTCGAAAGCCATTTGCGGGGGCAAATTGCTGTCTATTATTTTAAGAGAGCCGGGCGTCGCGGAGCGCTGAAAGAAAAGTGTAGCGAGACGCGAATGAATTGCGAGGGCCTAATGCCGGGGCTTGTGCATTAGCGGGCTATAATAAGGAAATCGTTTTTTGAGCTTCTTAAGTCTCCGAGGCGCTTTTTCTTTCGCTTCCGTTTTTTCTCGCGCAAAGCGAAACGTCTTAATTCTCTGCAAAAATCTCGAAATAGAATTTCGAGTCGCGGATTCGATCCTCGCCTCGTTCCGCAGCTTATTTACACACCATTTTCAGGGCAGAAGCACAATGCGCGTCCTCCAGCCCGCGTAATTCACGTCCACTTACGTGTCCGGCACCAAAGCCACTCGTGACGCTAATGACAAAAACGGTCTCTGCGAACCTCGCGCGGCAAACAGGCAAAACGTCCGGCGCGCACATCTCCTCCGGCGGTTCTCGCGTGCACGAAATCCTTCTCGAGTTATAGCCTCCTCCTCCGTGTGTGTGAGAACTCGCGCAGGTGCCGATCGGGGGGCAGCGCGCGCGAAGCACAATGGCCCAGAGTCCTCCTTTGTACGCGAAACCCGCTCTCTCCTTCGCGCTCTCCTCGGCGGCGGCGATTTCGCGCTCGGGGAAGCGGCGAATTTTTCGGCGACCGGAAGCGGCTCGCGCTCCTCCGGACGGCCGTTGGAGCTGTGGAGGGACACGCCTCCGTGTGAAACGCGCGCGCGGCTTTTCCGGCGTCGTTAATGGTCGATCGGTTGATTGATGATGTCGCGGTGTCGTCATTGTTGCGACGCGGCTTTCGACGGTCTATTTTCGGGAGGCTGTTTAGAGAGGCGATTATGCGCTCGTTGGCGTTTGCGGACGGATCTGCGGCGGGCGATAATTGACCGGAAGGAAATTGAGAGATATTCGACGTCGAGCGGCGATCGTTAACGATGCCGCCGCCGATCGTTAAGCGGGATTATGTACGCTTGTTAAGGAGGCAGTGTGGGTTTTGTGTACTTTGGGGGATTTTTCGGACAGGTTTTTGCGGATTATGGTTTTGTAATGGCTGTGAGAAAGCGGAGAGATGGAATTTTTAATTCGTTAAATGGATTTTTTTACGGGAAAAGTTTAATCGATGAGTTACGCCGCGAGCCGTTATGAAATACACTATTAATTACGTGCCAAGGAAAACAAATTTACAAATCTGGTGTTTAAAATAATTATCGCGTTATAGTTGGTTTATAATAAAATACCGGGCTTTAGATTCTTGTTTCAAATCTCGACAAATATTTATGCACTTTACAATAATGTGAAAATATGCTACGACACGGCCTTTTGCATTAAGTGCTTAAGAAAATTGATAGACATAAGAATCATAATTAATGTGCGGTAATATTCCTTCGTAATTATAAAATGACTTTGTCGTGAGATAAATGTACATAATTTAATTAGCTAGTTTGATACTAATGAAGCTGCTCTAAAGTTTTGACAACGATACTTACGTTATTCATAATGCATATAATTAGAATTCTCATTTAAGAAATTTAATTTTTATTTCAGGATTTTAATTAAGAAAGGAATCAAGTGCTAGAGAATATTCAAGAACTGATTTTCGTACACCCCTTTTACTTTTCCGCAGTTCCTTCCTCCAGCTTTAATTTCATGGGAAATAACTTTTGCTGATATTCCATTCGCCGTAAAAACTTTCATTGTTATTAATGATCTGCGCCACCGATCGCCGTTAATTCAGTCAACTTTCAATGATCTTTCCGTGCTCTTTTTAATAAAGCAATAACGAAAAGTTACGACTTTATTAAAAAGCAGTCCGCAATTCCGGGCCGAAAAATGCTTTCATTATAGATTTACAATCGAACATAATTCAAGCGGATCTCCCAATCTCGACAGATCTACAGTCAATTATCGTCCAATAAAAAGCCCAAACGAACTCTTCCCAGCCGGCAATAAAGCTTTTCCCGGCTACCAAAACCCGCGACTCCGCTCCCGCCTCATATACATCACGAAAAGGTGCACCGACAACAAAGGACCCCCCGAAGGAAATCGGGGCGACGGCGGACTTTCCTCTCTCTCTCTCTCTCCGCGAAATCTCGCCGCGTGCAGGACATATCCCTTTCTCCGCGGCTTTTATCCGGGGGAATATCTTTGGCCGCGCGCGCGCGCCACCCGCGATCGTGAGCTCGTTACTCGAAAATTATGAACGGCTTTTCTCAGGCGCGGGCAGAATACGAGAGAGTTACGTAAGGCGGTGGAGAGCCGGAAAAGAAGGCGCGCCCCGAGAGCGTATATATACTTATATCGTTTCGTGAATCTCGCCCGATTGAGACGTTCCTCCTCCGTATGTCGTAACTTTCGATTTTTGCGGGAGGGGCAACGCCGTGTCTTTTTTTTTTCGCCTGGGAGAGGGATATACACTTTAATAAAGTCGGACTGGAATTCCAGGCTCGATATATACGAATCCGGAGTCTCTCTCGGCTGCGAGCGGCGGCGTTGTTATTATTGCTATTATGCCCGGCTCTCCTGGCTTCTTTCAGCGTGTAGCGGATATGGAAATGTGGAAGAGCGGCTACCTTGTTTGCGTTTATTGATGTTGGAATCGGCGGAGAGGCTAATTGTGCGCTCTCGTCGAGCAGGTTTATAAAGAAGGAAAATTCATGTGGATATTTACCGTACTGTATAGTTGCGAAATAGACTTTCTTGTAATGAGGCTTCTCCTTTTTTTTTCAATCTGATAATTGCATTCTTTTGGAAAATTATATTAATCGAGTTGAAAATATTCAACGAGCGGTTATTACGACATTCTTTTCCATTTCTCGGTTGTAATAAGAGTATCAAATTATATTTTACAAAAATAGAAATATCCTTTTGCATGTTGGAACACCGTTCGCCTCAATGTTTACGATTGTCGGAGTTGCGGGTCAAAGACCTCGGGGTAAAAAATCAAATCACAAGCATTACGCGAACAATGTGTAATAATTTCGGGCGGCCCCCTCATTTTCCACTTGAGGTAAACTCATTTTAATATTACGCGAGAAGGACAGGAAGGAGGAAGCGCAAAATTTCCTTGGCCATACCGTTTTACGCGTTTGTTGCCGGAAACGGAGGAGTGAATGCTAATTTTAAAACGTCATGCCAAGTACTTTAATTTAACGTTGATTCCGAGAATGTTTTTTTTTTTTAATGAAAAATATATAAGAAAAAAATTTTTACGGCGCTCGGAGAGCTCGGGGAGAATCTTATCGATGCCCGGACACTAAGAGGAGGAAGTCGCTCGCTATCGTTAAAAACTTTATCTCGAGAATAAAACTGCCATTTTTATAGATTCCTCGCGGATTAAAGAATTTTATTATGTTCTAAAAATTTTTATAGTAAATAAGGTCACGGTTTACGACGGTCAACGAAAGAAACTCCCTGCATCGATTCAAAGAGTCTCCATCCAGCGTATAATTCCGAGTTTAAAAACCGACGAAGATCGCGGGCGAAATCGTTCTTTTCCGTAACGGAAAAACAGCTAGAGCAGACGACGCGCAAACGGCACCTATATAAGCCCGCGTGCAAAAGCGCGAAGCGCTGAAACAATGCCCCGGTGCATCGAGTCGTTTCTTATTTCATTTAGCGAATCGAGAAGGCGAGCGGACCTGCACTGCACACACGTACATACACACGCGCACGGAATAAATAATAAAAGACTCGACCCTCGCCGCGCTCGAGTTCGGAGGTGCGCGATTACACACTCGGTTGCGCCTCTCTTTGCGAAACTGCGTGCGCACACGTCCGCGACATTAACCCGCCTCGGTCTCGTCTGTGCGCGCGCGCGTGCGTGAGTGCGTGTGTAAGTTGCAGTGCAGCTTTTTCTCTCTCTCTCTTTCTCTGTTTTGATGAGACTCTTTTTTCGCGCGCGCGGGGGGGATTTACCGTTGCGGCTCGACGTCGCTCTTTTTACAAGCGGAGCCAATAGCGATTATTATGCGCCGAGGCTCGCGAGGAATCGCCGGAATGCCGCCTGCGGATCGGCGGAGTTTCGGCTCCCGCGGAATATCTCGGTGTCCGCGAGAATTTTGGGATGTGCGACGCCGACTTTTGCGAGGTCGCGTTCGTTGTACGTCAACTTTTTATTTCCGCGCGGAAGCTCATACACGTCCTTCGCTTTAAATCCCGCGGGCGTGATTTTATTAAGGCGGATTGAATTCCGCGGAATAGCCGCCGGGAAGTGTATAACGTTTGAAATTTTAACCCCCGCGGATGGTAAGCCGGGCGCCATTACAGGGGCAAATAGAATTATCCTGGATTTTAAATTCACCGCGTATATACGAGAGGCAACACAAAAGTGATTACGAAAAAATTCACATGTACTTTGCGCTGACGAGGGTCGCGCGCCCCTGCCGCGGTAATGAATATCTCGTTTGGATAAATTCCGGTATTAAGGTTACAGGGGGAAAAAAAAAAAAAAAACTGAACTCGGATTTCAAAACGTTTTCGCTAATATAATGGCATGCGAGGCGATAAATATCTGCGGGAGTGCAGTAAACAAATATTTTACGCGATTGAATTACAGGAGAGAGAGAGAGGGAGAGAGAGGCAAAGTGCGCGCGGCGATCCTCGGGGCTAGGAAAATTGTTAATCCCGACTAGGCCCTATAAAATATCGCTCTCCCGAGAGCGGTGCCAATAAAGCCTCGGCTTTAGCATTAAATTACCGGCTAAAATAGCGTGCGATATCCCCGTTTCGATTCCGAAAATACCTCTTCGTATAAAAGCGGGAGAGAGAGAGGGAGAAGCGCCCCGGAGAGCGGAAAAATCGCTAATAATTATACCTGCCGCGAGAGAGGAGAGAGAGAGAGACTCGCGGCTGTATATCCACGGGGAAAAGGGCAGAGCGTGACTGTTCGTACGTGCACTGACCCAAGAAGGAGAGAGGCGGATAGCAAAGGAAGAGGAGGCGAAAGAAGCTCGCCAGATGGGATTGGGAACGAGGATCATAGTCATTGCTCTCTGCCTATCCTCTGTCCGTAATAAAATCCAATTTGATCTTTATTTCTAATTTCTCGTTGCCGGGAGATGGGGAGATTTTTGCCTCGTTCCCTTTTTTACCGAATAGATGGCTTTATCCCTTTTGGGGAAGGGAAAACTTTTCTAATTGAAAATGGCCTCTACGAAGAATTGTTTTTAGCCTTTCGACCGAATTGGGACGAATTAAGTTTTGATTATAGATACGACAAAATTGGAATGATACTTTATTTTTTTTAAGAAATTTTTGTATTAATGCTTCGCGGACGCAGATGGCGACCTACTATTTTCGCTCGGTCTCATCGGGTTATTCATGACTTTTAAAATAACTAGAAGAGAAACGAGAATTGGATAATGCAGTCTGACACACTTTATTTCAGTTGACCGCCTTGCTTTATGCGCGAAAGAGTTTTTTATACACGGAATAATTTATGCCTCGATCCCGAGATTAACGGTAACTCCGTCCCGAAGATGCACGACTCAATTAAACTGCCCGCTTCAACACCTCCTTCGAAAGCGCTACCCGAGAATATTTGCAAAAATCCACTCGACCCCCCTCCCCCGTCAAAACGATCCATCCCCGCAGCTGCGTATCGAAAACAAGCCGAGAGCGCGATAAGCATCGCCGAGCACGCCCTCGCCCGCAGCCGAATAAAATCGCCCTCTCTCTCTCTCTCGCGGATTCCGCGCGCAACAGATAGCGGCCCGCGGGGGGGAAGTGCATCCATCGCGGATTATCGGAGGCCGCGTGGCCTCCTCCCCCCGGACGTATTACTCGCCGCCGGGATGGAAGGGAGAATGCGTTTCGAGCGCGGGTCCGGGAGTTATTCCGGATCGCGCGAATCTTTCGCTCCGGTGAGAGATAATATGTGCGTGTGTGTGCAGTCGCGGTCATCGGATGGACGGGCGAGATTCGGGAGTCGATGGCGAGAAAAATCGACGGGTTCGGACTCGCGGCTGCGGTTGCTGTTTACGGCTTCGGTTTTCCGGGGAGATTGGGCGCGTAATACGTTTGAGGCCGCGTTGGGTAGTTAAATGAAATGCTGGCTTGTCACGGGGTGTATTAGTGCTTTCGTTAGAAAAGTTGGGAAAGAAGCTGTTGTTTGTTTGTTTCGTAAAAATCGTTGTTAATGAAAATACTTACTACAACGTTGTGCAAAATGAAGCAAGCTTTCGTATTGACTTACCTGAAACAGAAAAATAAGCGAATTGTAAATAAAATTTTATTATTCAACATCTCTAAAAGTTTATGCAATACGTATCTAACAATTTCTAAAAATAACCCATCAGACTTTCTCCCATCCCGCAGTTAATGGAAAAATTAAAAAAAATCCCCCACAACCACGCAGCTCCTCGCGCTTTCATTACCAAAACCCACCAGCAACGCGGAAGCTAAAAAAAACCTCTCTTCCGCAGCACACGGACATTCCCCTGACAAAAAAAAAGGGCAAACGAACTAATTGAACCGATTAAATATACACGCGGCTTGGGAAAGATCGCTCGGTTCCCACCGAAATAAGCCGTATCTTCCTCCCTATCCGCAAGCTCGTTTTCGCGGAGAGCGCCGAGCAGACGATACAGGCTCGTATAACCCGAGAGAGAGAGAGAGAGAGAGAGAGAGCGGCGCGCTTTCGTAATTGGAGTTAATTCCGCTCTCGCAAGTTCCACTCTGTGCGCGCGCGCTTGTGTGTGTGAAAAAGCGCGCCGGGACTCGGAATTCCTCGACGCCCTTATAACGAGCGCGCGCGAGTTTCCATGGGGGCGGGCGGTGCGTTTCAATTTCCTCTCGTCCGGGGATATTCAATTCGGCGGTGATATTTACGGGGAGTTTGAGGCCGAGTTTAGGAGCTTTTTTTTTATGGATTTTATGCTACGGGTATTTGGAGACGCGAGCGAGTTGGAGTACTGTCTCGATTCGGGAGGAGAGTAAGTAATGAGTCAATGGATTTATCGTCTATTTTGAAGATTCATGCAGGTAGTGGAATGGCCCCTTTAGGATTGTCACAGTTGTCTAAATACGCTCCGAGTAAATGTATTATGTATAGCTAAGCGTAATATTATCTCCGATAATTGATTTATCCGACTATACTCTAATTATCGAGTTAGAGCATTAAATATTATAATTATAAAATTGCTTCTTTTATTCATGAACCCAATTGAAAGGCCTTAATTAAGCCTCTGACGCTCGTGAATTATGTCTAACGCATAACCCGCTTTATAAGAGAGTTCTCGATGTACACGAGCAATTTAGTATCTTAAACGGGATTTACAGTTAAAAGCCGACGCCGACGCAGTTTTTTATACGCGCGGCAAACAAAAATTGCAAATTAAAAAATTCCACGCGGCACAAGAGCATTTTAACGCGCGCGAATTAATCGACGCGCCGCTAAAAGAAAACTCCATCGTCATTCGAAGAGCCATCCGAAGCCTTCGAAGGAGTACAACTTTACCGTTCGCCGATGATTAGCCAGAGTCAATAATAAAGCCCCGCGCGGCTCTCGCCTGTCGCTGCATCGCAAATCCCAATTTTCCACTCCAAACAACGGCCGCGGCTAATGCCTCCGCGCCGTCCTTTCGCACGTCGCGTCCGGCAAACTTGGAGAATCAACGCGTCAGTCAATAATACCCCTCCGCGCGCCGCGCGGGGAAATAATTTCCCGCGCTGTGTCCTCTCGATATCGTCTGCGATATGCAGCTCCCGTTCCTCCACCGAGCGCACACATCATACGGGGACGTCCGCCCGGGTTTCCGTCGCCTTTTGACGTGTAATTTCGTCAGTGTCAGGCCTGCGGATTAGCGCGACGTGCACCTGACACACGAGTCGGTGGCGAAAATTCGCCCTCTCTCCCCCTCCCATTGTTTGCGGTCGCGCCGCGAGCTGCCTTTGATGCCGAGCAAAGAGGATAATACCGATGCCAGAGAGCATTGTGCGCGCGCGCTTTTTTTCGCGCCCGATTTGACAGCTGCCGCGCGGCTATGGAGGGCTGTTGAAAAAGGTGCCGGTTCGAGATATGTGCTTGAGTTTTATTCGACGAGGAAAGTAAATGGCGGAACGACACCAAAGTTTATGTTCATCTGCAGTATCTTTTATTTATTAAGCAGAAATTTTTATTATGGTATCCTTGAATTATGCATACGCGTTAAATAAGTCATAAGAATTTCCGACGACAATATCGTCTTGATTAAGAGATCCCTTCCGCGAAACGAGCAGCGGAGAGATATATATTTTCGTACAAAAATACCCGCCGCGCATTCTCATTATAATCCCCGCGCACAAAACCATACCCAGTCCGCGATCTTACGATCGTCCAATATATATTTCACTCCTTCTCGAATTCCTCTCTCTCGCCGGCGCGGCGGTAAGCTAATTCAAACCCACCTAAACCCGAGAAAAAGGCCCCCTCCGGCGCGCGTTCCCCGCAAGAAAACAGGCATTTTCACGTTAATGTAAACCAGCCGTCCGTCGCGGCAAAACAAGCCGGTGGCTGCGGCAGCGGCATATACAATTTCGTTCCATTACACAAAACGCGCGCGCGCGCGCGTCTCTTTACACACGCATTCCACGTGCGGCCGCGCGTCCACGAGAGGCGCGCGCAGCTCGGCGCACTGAATCACAATTGAGACGCCGAAAAGGACGCCGAGGCGCGTCTCTCTTTTTTTCCGGCAGCTCTCGCTAATGAGCATGCGCGAGCGCAAGGTTAAGCTCCACCGGTTCTCTCTTCCTCTCTCCATTATCGCTCCTTCCCCAGCCCAATTTGCTCGAGCTTCGGGGCCGTTCTTTAGCCGTGCGTCCCGCGTTAAAATATTCACGCCTCGCTCTCTCCCCGGTGACCCTCTTCTTGCGATCGGAGACGGGGAGGCGCATAAGCGCGAGAGGGAAATTGAATTTGCGTTTTTACCGGGAGAGGGAAGTTTCGGCGTGCGTAAATCTTCCCCGGGCGCGTTAAAACTTCGGCTCGCCGGAAGTTCCGTCTATAGTTTTTGTTTTTACGGGGCTACTTTTCATTAGGTAAGTTCCACCCTTTGGGCCGGGGAATCTATTGGGGATTGATGGGATTGGTCGGGGCTGCGAGAGGTTTTTTATGTTTGTATCTGATATACGAAGGTTGTAAAAATTATTCTGCACGTTATCGGAGCCTCGTTTATTTTGCACGAGTCGTTAGAATCGCAGGGATAAAACTTGGAGAAATTTTGCAGCCTCCCATAAATGAAATTTATAGAACAGCACTTTATTGGACGTAAAAATGTTTTACATATAATAATCTTTATTTGCGGAAAAAACGTTGAACTTTACCGACGAACGAAGCGTTTAATGGTTCGGTAATGCACCGAGCTGCGAGCAAAGGAATTTCAAGGCAAATAGAAATGTATGTTTGTACCGGAAGAGAATTGTTCGCCGAGAGGAGCGAGGAGATAAAATAGTCGAGGTGGAAACTCCGAGGCTCAAGTAGGTGTCTTGAGAGTAGGATTTAAAAGAGATGATAACCGCGCTGAAAATGCAGCCGCGGAAGGAGCCATGAAACTTTAAAGCAGAGTAGACGTTTCGAAATTTCGAAAGAACTCTCGAAGCTTTTTATATTTAAAAAAAAGTCTTTTAAAAACTATTAATAACAGGTTACGAAACCAAGCTGTTTGTACAAACCGCAGACTCGAATCTGCGACGCGTAATTACACACACAGCGAACCATCAATCGAAGTGCACGAATTACCATCCCAAAAATCCGAAGGAGCCCTCATAGCAGAACGTCGCACTCGGCGACGCGCGAAACGAGTATCCGTCTTTATGGTCGCGAATGACACAACGACCCATATCAGCATCTCGTTCCTTCAAAGCCGCGCTCGCGCGAAACAATGCAACAAAGAGAGGCGCAATCTCGGGCGCGATCTCTCTCTCTCTCTCTCTCTCCTAACCCAGTGCACCTCTTTTTCGCGGGAGACAAATTCAGAGGAGTATACATATATAGGTATCGAGGCCTCTTTGTCCCTTCGCTCTCTCACAAAAGACACGGCCGGCCAACGATATTTCCATCTCCGCCCACTTCTTTGGCCCGACGCGCGTCTCGCGTTACGGACGTTCTTTTCTTTTCGCGCCGAGGGGAGAGACGAGCGCGCGCGGGGAAGAGGGGAGAGGGCCGCCGCCCCGGTTGCGTGTCCCCGATGGAAAAGCGCCTTTAATTGGCGAGCGTTTTTACGATCGACGCGCGACTCGGCGCGACGCGATTTTATCGGCAACCCGCCTGGGAAGTGAGTCGTGTCCCTCGAGTCCGCGAGTCAAGCTAAACGGTAACGGCAATTTAGATAAAACTCGAGTTTCCTTTTGTTTGCCCTCCTTTTCGTGAGGTTGCGCGAGAGGTTTTATGAATTTTTCTCTCTCGCGGCGAAGCGATTTTAAGCATTGACCCGTTTTTTCGCTCGCGCAACTACCAGCCGCCGCTTGTTTTCATTTTCTAGGAAAATTCTATTTTTCCGAGGCGACGGAAAAGTATAACGCGAATCCGCGGTTTTATTTATTTTTTTTTTGAAAAATTTAATTTTCACGTTGAACTGTATAAATATTTGATAGTCGATAGGAGAGTGACGATGGTATAGATCGAAGTTTTGCTTGTAAAAGAGCTTTGTATAAATTGAATGCCGACGTTCTTTATCGAAGTTTTATTTTTCAGCGAAACTCCGAAAATTATTCCAACTATAAAATGCCGGGCTCCATTTGCTTTATACGGTTTCGCCGAAACAACCTAAACCAATATTCGCTCGGTCAAACACAAATTTAATAAACACACGAAATATCGAACGCCGCACTTTGCAGTTTACTCTCCAAAACAAACATATCCGCAAAATCCACTAAACCCAGATAAAAAATTCATCTCGGAAGTCGCTCTTTCCCGCCGTCAGCCGATGATTCATCGAACGCGCCCCGAAAAAAGCGTCGGCGTAAAAAAGCGCGACAAGTGCGGCTGACGAGACGCAGCCTCTCTCTCTCTCTCTCTCTCTCTCTCGTCCATTCATAAAACGGCCCTCTGTGCGACGAGAGAGAGCGCCGTCGGCTTATTAGCCGGGCGACGACTGCACGTCGCGCCCATTCACGTTGACCGCCGCGGCCCACGCTTACGTCAAAGACGGCCAGTGTCTCGTCGCGAGAGAGAGAGAGAGATGCAGCGTTTTTCGCAACGGCGGGTTTTATCCGCCGCCGCGGATCGATTGTGCAAAGGATTTTTCGCCGAGCGTTTTTCGGGATATCGGGATACTTTTCCCTTCGGTTATTAGGTAATGAGCGATCTGCGTATTTATCGCTGAATTTGCGCGGATCTTTGAAGTAAGAGCTGCGGCGAGTGTGAAAGGATGATGTTTTTGCCGGAGGAAGGAAAGTTTCGACGATGAGTTTTGATGTTTTATCGCGAGAAAAAGGGGAGATGGAGTTTTTTTTATGGTCTTTTGTCATGCAGTTACGAGGCTGAAACAGACCAATAAAAACCTGGGTATTATTCTTTGAAATAGTACAAAAATCCCGGTGCGTAAAACAGTCAAAATAAAAAGTGGAACACTGCAAAAAGTAACAAAAAAAAAAACCGTTTTCTACGCCGCGAATAATCAAAGAACGTATTGCCGGGGGAAATAAAATTACACGCAATAGCCGAGCCTCCGGAAAGAATTTCCTCAATTTTCCGGGCCGCCAGAAATCAGCCACCCCGGGAACCCCCATAATATTGTTTCTCATTGCATTAACATCTCTCCCCGAGCGGGAAAAAAAGTCCAGTAACCCCGGCGAATCTCGGTAAACTCTCTCGGACGAGCCTCGGGCGGTTTCCCAAGATGAACGCCGCCGCCTCCTCCTCCTCCTCCCGCGGAAAAAGGCCACAAATTCATTAAAGCCGATCCGACGATAAGGAAGTTTTATAATGCCCGGCGCGCGTTATAAGCTTTAAGCTGCGCACGCACACGGACGGGGCCCGGCAAATTTATGTCCGCGAGTAAAATCGAGAGAGAATCCCCGCGCGAGAATTTCTCTCTCTCTCTCTCTTTCCGCGAGGAAGCAGACAACGCGCGTGGTGTCTTTGTTGCGCCGGGAAAGAAAGAGAGAGAGAAAGAGAGCTTTTTTCCTCGCGTCCGTCTCCCTCGAGCTTACGCTTCGAAGCTCGTCCGCGTGTATTAATTATTCCGAGAGCGGGAGTGGAAACATTTTGCGAATGAAAGCCTGCTAATTGCCTTTGTCGAGCGCGTGCGGTTTCGCTCTGGATGCGATGCTTTATTCGGATGATGAATGGAAACTTCGATACGGACGGCCTGTACGATGAAGGGGAACTTTAATTGAGCAAACGAGGAAGTTCAGCGGAGGCTGCGCGCGCTTCTTTCCTTATACTAACCTGTCCTGCGCGTGTGCCTTGTCGAAGGATTTTTAACGATGCAGCACTCGACAATCGATGATCGGAGATTTCGTAACTGCGAGGAAAAGCAAATTTCTCGGCGCGTTTGCTCGGAAAAATATTTTTCGCGATTTACGATTCGAATTGCAAAATGTAATTATCCGCTTGACTGATATTTCCGTTTTCTCCACTTTTGAATAGAGACATGTTAATGTTAAAAGTATTCATTCCGTAATTTTGAACGACGAGTATTGCTTTCGAAATTCGTGCGGTAGTATCGCATAACTTCCGAATCCATTTGGGATTATGTTATTGATTGCGTGTTTCGAAACTCGATAATCTACACTGTCCCGAAGATTAAAGTGTACAAGGCGGTCTCAAGAGGCCGTATGGAAATTTGCGAACTTTCCCCCTCGAAACCGAAGGAAAACTCGATATTCGCAGTTTCCCCCCAAATTGAAATCGTCCCTTAATTACCCATCGGTGCATCGTCAATTATAAAAGCAGCCCCAGTTTTCGAAAACTCTCCGGAGAACGTTTTAATCGAGAGCTCGAGATTTACGTCCGTTGCGCGAAAGAGTACTTGCATCACTCGACAATAGTCGGGGATTTTTGACGCTAACAAACCATCAATCAATCCCACGGACCGCAAGGATTTTCCAGCGCACAATCGGTCCCTCTCATTTTTTCAAAAAGCTCTCCGCTCTCCGTTCCGCCCAACGACTCCGATAAAAATGCCAGGCACAATTCAGGCGCGCAATTTTTTCCGTCCGTTCTTATAATTCACCGTTTCCCCTCATTCCGGCCTCTCAATTATATTTTCGCTCTCTCGTCGAAGACTCGACACTCCTACGCCTCGAACGTAGGCGCAGACAGAGAGAGAGAGAGAGGAAAGGAGAGAACCGGACAGCCTTGCTTTTCCATCGACGAATCGGCTTTTTTCGAAAAAGCTCAATCGTAAACATCGTAATCGTCGGGCCGGGCGCAATTACGCGCGGAGGTGTAAAGCCGCTCTCGGCCGCGCGCGGCGACTTTAGTGGATTCAATTTGCTCGCCCCGAGAGGTATGTGGAGTTTAATGCCTCGCGTGCCGAGCTCATTTTCCTCTCTTTTTGCGCCCGGGACCCCGACGAGAGAGGATAATTAAATCAAGCGAGCGCAATGAAAGTCCGCGCGCGCGCGGCGTTTCGGCTTTTGAGAGAGGGAGAGAGGAGCGTTTCGAGCTCGCGAAAGTATATGAAAATTTATACTAGCTGCACTTTTTGTGTCCGATCCGACCGAGTCGAATGCCGTTTCCTGCGATCAATTAAACCGGATAATACTTTCGCCGGCGGATTTCGTTCGTCTGGATCTTTTAATTATCCTTTCTTCTTTCTCCGAGAAAACTGTCTAATTAAATTTCAGACGGCCGCTTTAGTTTTAATTGGGATCGTTTTATTGGCGCGATTAATGTTGCAATCCTCTCGCTTTGCGCAATGCTTCAAAGTTGCATACACAATTTCGTTCCTATTGTGACAAATATGGACTTTGCGAATTAGATGCAATTATTTTCATCCGTTTCCACTGTTACGCAAACGCTCCTGTCTTGATGTATAGTCCTTCGTACGAAGAGACGTAATTGACGAAAGAGATCGCCTATTCGTCGGCATTAATTAAAATCTGCGCAAAAATAAACGCGTATTAAGCTAGCAAAGCCACTTTATAAGCTGATAATCAAATCGCATGCATACCACAAGCAACAAATTAGCAACAAAATATGCCGTTGGTTTCATCCTGAAATAATAATAAGGGCCAAAGTTACAGAGGTGGTTGTGCTAGCTTAAGTTTTGATCTAGCGCTGAGCTGGAGCAACAAATTAAAAACCAATGGGCTTTTTGAGCAACAAATTAGCAACAAAATATGCCGCCATTCTCGTATTGATATCTTTATAAGGTCAAGAGATAGAAAGAGTGGCTACGGTAGCTTAATATTCAGTTAGTGTATCCATTGTTTCTCGGAAACGGCTGGAGCAACAAAATCAGATCTAGCGTAACAAATTAGCAACAAAATACTGCCCAGTGTTAAGAAGCGTGCATTGGATATTTTGTATTTTGGGCTTTATCTAGAAGGGGTGGTGGTTGATTCCTCTATTAGGGGTGGGTTTAGGGGATTGATGGTTGCGCCTTTTAAGAGCAACAAATTACGGCTACGGTAGCTTATAATATTATTAAGTTAGCGTCTCCATTGTTTCTCGAGAATGGCTGGAGCAACAAAATCGGGTACGGCGTAACAAATTAGCAACCAATTAGCAACAAAATATGCATATGATTTGATTATGGGCTTATGAAGTGGCTACGCTAGCTTAATATACGTCAAAAATAATCAAATCCCCAGAAAAATCGCCTAATTAAACGACCATTTAGTTGACTAATCGCCCTTCGAAAACACCGCCATTCCCCATACTTTTGCCTCGCAATTCTTTGCGAAACCGCTTGATTCATTGCGATACTTGTCACAAAACCGCGGGATATTACAAGTAATTTACCCATCCATTGTCCCAGAAAACCTCGCACCTCCAAGCCGAAAATCCCCTATATCAAATGACAGTCCTCCCACGAGGAGTATCGTCGTCGGAATCGATCAATTAGCCGCTTTCTAAACCGCCTGAAAAGCCCGTCGTCCTGACAAAAACAAAACGCGTTACAAAAGGCCAGGCAAGGACAGCCTGACGCAAAGCGCACGTTTTTAATAAGGAGTAGCCGGGCGGCACAATTAGAAAGTCCCGCTCGCTCGCCTCTACTCGCAAACACACACACATACACACACACACACACGCAGGCGAGCGGCTTTGTTCGCAAATCGGTGCCCACGCGAGAGCACTATTTCGTCTGTCTCCCCGACGTCCGAGTTTCGTCAGAACACTGCCACTGCAATTTGCCCGCCGAGGTGTGAGACGCCGAGTTTTCGGGGGCGGCTAATTCGCCGCGGCGAGAGGCTTCCTAATTGCGAGAAGCGCTTTGACGGTCGGTTTTGCGTTCGCGACGCCGAGTTTTTGATGGCTAATTTTTGGAAACGACGCTTTTAAATCCTTGCGAAATTCAGAAGCGTGCGTAAGCGGGGCTCGTTGCGAAAGCGGCCGCTTTTATGCGTCAAATTTTCAAAGGAGCAACAGGCCCATTTAAAAGCACGTTTCCGCCATTTATTTCAATCTCCGAATGCATATCGAGTCACGTAGATAAACTTGAATACACGTCTGCCGCCTCGAAAAATTCGCATTTCCTTTCTGCTCTACTGAGCCCTAATGGATTCCAATCAAAACGGAGCGTGTAATTTTCAATATCAATGCCGCGCGCGTGCAATTTGCCAATACCAATCCGCGATCCAAAACCCGGAGCCGATTTCGAATTCAAATGCAAGGATCGTGCCGACGAGAGCCGCGGCGAACCTCTCGGCGTCTATAACCGTAAAAGCATCCTCTCTCCAAAAAAGAAAAAAAAAATGTCCACCGAGCATTAATATCAAAAGAGCACAGCAGAGAGAGAGCCGGCTAGCTTATTACGAGAAACCACCCGGAAACATCGGTATACACCTCGCGTGCATTTAATTACCTCCAATCAAAACCGTTAGCCGCGGAACAATAAACGGGCCATATTCGCGATAGAAAAACTTCCCCCCGTCGGCCGCTAGAATTCCGATGGAAATCATAAATCCTGGCCGGCAGCGTTAAAGCGCTTAATTACCCCCAAATCCAATAAATCTCGCTGCGCCGCGCGATAAATTAACATCGCCTATACCCACATATACATACACGCGTACGATTCGCGAGGTGAAAAAAGGCCGCTACTCGCGCGGTATCAAATATCGAATAAATAAGCCGGCACGCGACAATCTCCGAATGATAAATCGATCGGCTAAAGAGCACTCAATTAACCGGTGCTTTTCAATTATTCTCGCTAACCAGATCTGCGCGCGCGCTTTATTGTCTCGAGTGTATATACGGGGGAACAGTTTCGCCGGCGAGAGAAACTATACCGCGGACGACCTTGCCAGCCATCCTTTTTTCCGCGGCGCGGATTCTTTCGAGCGGTTTTGTAGCGCAATCTCGGCACACACTGTTTGCTTCCGCGGCGAATTTCGCGTTTGGATTCCGCTGGCGCATCACGCGAGAGCGTAATTTTTGCACGGCTGCACGCCCGAGCGTTAATTAAAAATACACGACGAGCTGTGCGCGCTTTATTATTTACTTTTCTCGCTGCGGAGCCGCTTGTATTCGGGTCAGTGTTGGCAAAGAGACCGAGAGCTTTTCGTTTTATTAATGAACCGAGAGAATGCTATGGTCAAGCTGAGATTATTATTATTATTTTAATTAATCGGAGGGAATTTGTTGTAAAACATAATTTTGCTGATGCGTGAAGGAAGGTGATTACTTTCTTTATATTACACCTTGTACTGGAATGCGGGCTATGCGACTTTCTTGTGGAATTAATTAACTACAATTGTCTGTGAATTATTACTTTCCCGTCGGGTAATTGGAAATTTTCCGGAATCCGCAGCGTCGCTTATTAATTCCTTGGCGTTCGAAAAATGCAATACCGATAACCGATGCCTTTTCCAAACCCTTATATAGCTCTTCCTTTTATTCAAAAAATTTTCAATTTCCTCCCACTCGTCTCGATAAACAAAATAAAACCCAACCCAACAAAACAATCTCGACAAGAATTTTCGAAAAGCGCTCCGACGCAGCCGTCCTAATCTCCCCGGTCGTTTACCTCGGCCGATAACTTCTTTTTTTTTGGGTCATAAAGCATTACGTCAGTTGCCCGCGGAGTTTCTCCGCGGGTATACACATAATAACGCACTCGGCGCTCTCCGCTCGCCATGCAATAACGGACATCGATGCGATCGCGGCCGTCGCGCAATCGGCTCTCCCGACGGGAAATCGATTATGCGACGCGCGTCAAGTAATTACCAAACAATTGCGCGCTTATGTGTGCCGAGAGGCGCCCCGTTGGTGGGTTCTCGCTCGAGGAAAAAAGCGCACCGAGGAACTGCGCCCGATTGGAAATCGATCTCGTGAACTCGGAACACTTTTTTACCGATCCTTATCGCTCGAGTTGCGCGCAAGGGTTATTGGTATTAATGGCAGGTCGTTGCTCGCTGGGAGAATTCAGAGCTGGCCGAGTATTGCTTTGGAAGAAAGCGATAGTTTGTTGCGAGAGAGAGGAAGTCGCGTTGCGTGCTTTAATATTGACGGATGCGCGGATACTATTAACTACTTTGGTAATCACTTCCGCGCTGGATGGGCACGTGACCTGAATTTTTTTATCGGGAAAATCAAAACAATTGTTGGGAAATCCCTTTTTTTTGTAATTCAGATTACTTTGTAATCTTGGAAACATCATTTTTAATGCCATCAAAACAGAAACCTCGGAATCGTTTGCTTTTCCGTAACATCGCGCGTTTACTTCGTTTTCCACAAACTCGAAGTAAGACTCGACCGTAAATAATTTAAATCCCAGCGTTATATACTATATACAATATCTCTTAAAATTTAACGACCCCAAACACAAGATACGCATTACCATAAAAAGCCGGCATAAAATCCAGCCCAGAAAACTCCTTCCCCACTAAACGCGGCCCGAAAGCAGCCAATAAACTCCGGAAAATTTAGCTCTCGAAAGCTCTCAATTAAAAAAGGAAGAAAAAAGAACAGGAGCTCCCTCCGAATCACCGTGTGCTTACCCTTTACGCCCGGCTCGTAAACCGGGCGAGCATCAGCGTAAAGCGCTTTAATTGTTTTCCCACGGGGAGAGCCGCCAGTCCTCGGGACGGCGCGCACTTTCACCGCGAATTTACGAGAGAGAGAGCCCCGCTAAAGAATCCCCGAGACCGCGCCACGCGCCGCCCGTTCGCGCAACTATTACAGCCGCCGCGACGCGTGCAGGTATACATAACGAGGAGGAGAGCTTTTTCGGGGATCCCCCCTCTCTCTCTCTCGTTCGCGCGCCGGAATTCCCGCGCTTTTTTATCTTTCCGGAGAGCCGCGGTGGACGGCTGTTTTTAGCCCCACCGAAGCGAGGAAGGAGATGGTGTGTCGTTCGCACGCTGCGCGCGGCGGCGGACTGCTTTTTTGTGGGCTGCAGCCTCGAGTGCTTGTTTGAGAGGCTTTTTCTGCCTAATGCCTCGGCTACTTTTTGTCTTTGGGTACGTTTACGTGTTGTTTCGGAGTAAATGCGCTTTTTAACGGGTGATTTAGAATTTGGAGAGAAGGTTTATTTTTTCCTTTGGGTCGATTTTTATCAACTTGATTTTTTCGATAAGTTATGTTGACTTGAATAATTGTCATTTACAGATTAAAGTATCGTGTCACTCTTTAAATACAACGTTTGTATAGATAAACTTATCATATCTTAATTTCTTCAGAAAGTGTTGTAAGCATATACTGCACAGAATCAATTTTTCCGTATCTTATCGACGCTGGAAAATTCAAACGGCCGTTATGTACCCACACCCTAATTTTTTTCTATATATACCACCGATTCAATACACGTTGTCTCAAGGAGCTGAAAACAATTCATTTCACCATCAAAGTCCCATAAATCAACCCCGTCCATCCAAGAAAAAAAAATATAAACCCCCGCATTACCATAATCTAAATCACTCGACGAATGTTGAAAACAAATTAAATTAATCAAAAAGTCGATTTACGCGCGCACAAGTGACGCTAGTCCGCATTAAAAACAAGATTAACATCGCCGATAAATCTCAACCTTCGAAGCTCCCTTTCCACCTCGACGTAGCGGCCGTTAACACTCCGCCGTTAATGTCTCTACAACCGCTCATTCATCCGATACGCGAAGCTGCGCGCAGCCGTGAATTCGCACCCGAATGAACCGTCGTCGTCGTCAATGGGAGCCGCCGCCGCGCAAGTAGGTTACTCGCGTGCGTTTACGAGGAGTTTCCGAAAGCTGAATTCCGGCCGGCGAGAGAGAGAGAGAGGAGAAAAAAAAACAGCAGAGAGCTCGTCGTCTCGTTAGCGGCGCACACGCTCTGGTTCGCGCACGCGCAGACGCGGTTAATGAGCTTCTGGAGAGGCGCTTCGGCGAGAGAGCGTTTAATGACTCAACTCGATCGAAATGCCTGCTAATGCCTATTGATTTCGGATGATTTGTTCGCCGGCTCGTAATGGGAGAAAGCGACGAGGAGGAAGTTGCAACATGAGCAACGGAGCGCTGATTCAGAATTGGAGCATTTTTAGAGAGATTAGCTTTGGGATCTAAGCTGTGTACACTACGAATTACGGAAGCTTTGGTTAAACGAAAACTTTGATATACGAAAGAAAATAACTAAACGTAGGGGATAATTTAAAATACTACTTTCATCGCACAAAGCATTTACTATCCAGAAACTTTCTTCCTACATACACGTCATCTAAAACACTTTCCAAAACATCTCAATCCCGACAGCAAAGCAGCCCCCATTGTCCACACCCTTACACGTCACTTAACCATCATCATTACTCCCCAGCCAGCGCCCGTCAATCGTCCCTCCGATCAAAACGGCGCCTAACCGAATTCTCGCCCACACATCACCAGGAGCGACTCGCGAGCGATTAGTGCGACAGCATTCGCGTCGATCGCGTATAAATCAGTCAGCGCGCGCGGCGGGGATCTCGTTTCCAGCCGCGCGTCGCGGTTGTTTCTGCGTTCGTTGCGACGACGAGACCCTTTGACGGACGATCCGCCTCGGCGTCTGGAACGGAATGCGTCGGGGGCTGGGAAGACGGGAGAGGATAAATATTTTACGTCGGGATTGCAGTGCGTCTTGAGTTTCAGGCTCGGTCGGGGGCCTGGAATTGAATTCGAGAGTCGCGCTGCTTTGTTGTTCCGCGGAGACTGATACTTTACGTAATTAAAAGCTTGCGGTTCAGCGCTCGAGACTCGCAATTACTTCTTATTGCTTTGATAGAAATGCCGGGCTTTGGAATGCTAGGCGGTCAATTGTCATCTTTCATCTGGCTCTGTTTGGGTTCGTCGGCAGCGTCCGTAAAAGGAGTTCTTCACTTTTTTTCGAACGCCGAGCGATAAGCAGATTTTACGCAATCCGTGTGTACATGTAGTTCGTGCTTATAATGATACCGCAAAAAAAGTGACTTGCGCAATAATTTTCTGCAGTAGGATTTGATTTTTACATTGTGGCGGCTGCACTAAAACTGAATAATTAAGCTGGCGAATCGTTTTCCAAGTACAAGCGAAAAAAAGTGCGTGACAGATAGATTTAATGAAGTAGAAGCCCGCAACCGATAATTATACGACAAAGCAGGCTACAATTAGCGGAGAGATACATAACGAAATGACACTTGTGCAATTATTTTTATTCGTATCGAGACAACGATTTTTATGCTGATCTCATAATTCGATTACAATGAAAAGCCATTTACTTAATGATACTCGGCCGAGTTAAAAATCAATTTTCAATCACAAAGCTGCTCAATAAATCTCTTTTCCAATTAAGCAACTCGGAAAAAGTTAACAAACAGAAATAATTCTAGAAACTAAACAAAGCCAATGTGCACAGAGAGTTTAAAACGTTCGATACTTCGATTACGCGTAAGCGCGATTGTCGAGACTGGCTCGTTTCAGTTCTGCACGCAAAAATAGTATAAAACCAGCTGATTTACTTGGTTGCCATTTCAATCAGTGTCCGAGCGTGACATGTTTACGACACGACGCTCAACATTATCAAAACGAGCGCTTTTGAAACTGCAAATTATCCGGCATAAACAGGCCTCCGTCGTAGAATCTCGCTCGAGCCATTTCTTTATAACGGATTTGTTAATCCGCACGAAAGGCGCTAATAAAAAGTAATACTCGCCTGTAACCTCTAAGCCCTGTAATCGAGAGCCTGAAATTACGGTTTTAAGAGCGCGACCGGCGCACTCGGCCTAAAATCAAAATTGAAGCCAATAAAGTGCGAAGGAACAATGGACGAAGGGCAGAGGTACAAATCATGTGCTTATACACGCTCAATTAAAGACACGGAAAGGCTTTTTTGTTCGGGTAATTGGATGAGTGTATACTCGGATTTTCCTGATTTAATCTGAATGGTAGGCTGAACGACTGTTATCAAGTAAATTGAAACTCGCGTTTTTTGCCCAATTATTCCATAAAATTTTAGTAGAAAATTAAGCACCGGCAAGCAACGTTGTTTTATCAACCGGTGATTACTCGGATTTCATTTTTTCACAGTCTTTTTGCGATAATCTAATCTCCGTTGTAAGCAATGTAAACTTTTTGTAAATTAAGAATCAATACTTAATAATTAATAATTAAAACGAACAAAAGCCACTTTCTGTTTTATTTTCCAAAATCAGCCTCGAGAAGCGCAAACAATCGCATCCAATCAATCGCAACAAAACTGATTGCAAATTCGCTAAACGGCTTAAAAAAAAACATATCGAATCACCGCTCGTTCGAGAGAGCTCACCGCTTAAAAACGAACGAACGTCCACACGGCGATCGAGCGAAAAGGCGTCTGCGCGTTTTACAAGCGCCAATGGCCGTTTTCGATCGGCAATTGCCTCGTTACGCCGCTCTCCGCGGCCGTATCGGGAGAGATCGAGTTTTCCGAGCGAGAGCTTTATGCGCTCTCTCGCGCGACTCGCCCCTGCCGCGCGGGACGTTTCCGCCGCGGAAAGCTGACTCACCTCTCGGGATCGATATCGGAATCGAGGCGCGGAGGGGGGAAGATTTTTCGGAGGAACAATCGGATCCGATCGCGTTTCTCGAGCGGATGACTCCTAGCCGGAACTAATGCCCGGAGAGTCGTTAATGTCGGCTTTTCTAAACGTGCTAGTCGGCTATGTAGTCAGTTGTGGGTACGCTTTTACAAGCGAGGTTATTAATGAATGGGTTTTTAATACTTTTGTATGTACCCTTGAGTAAGCTACTGTCGAATTTGCGTAGTGTTTGGGTCGTCAAAATTTATTGGCAACGAAAGTGAAGAAATACTTTTACAAGTCTCTTGTAGGAGCAAAAAATCTTGAAACGCTCTCGAAGCTGTTTGTCCAGCTTTTGATATCACGCCTACAATTTGTGAAATATTAAATTTAATGAAGCAGTAAGTGTAATTGAATATTTCTCGTTGGTTATTTATTTTACGGCACTTTCGGAATATACATTTATGGTAATCTAAGGAGAAAACATTATGATTTTCTTGCATTTGCTCTGTCAGGTTTTCGATTTCGTTCCGCTAGAAACTTGATCTATTTTTATAAAATCGTAAACTGAACTAGTTTTCCGCCACCTTAGATTTTAAAACGAGTTTGATACTTTGAATGATAATATCGCGGCGAACGATGTAATGAACTATTTTCGCTCGAGTCTCCGACAGAGAAAAAAAACACTTTTATAGTTTTCCTCCGGATTTACAAGTCACATTTATACTTAACAGTTTCTTTTAATTTACGTAACGTTTGTCAGAAAAAACGAGCCCCCTTTTTCATTCCAGCCAATCATCGCCGCCACGTCAACTCTCTCCCAAAGTATAAAAAAATATTTTCGCGCAAAAAGGCACCTAATATCCATTACGTCCGCTTCCCGAATCTCTCGCCCTCCAAGAACCGCCTGATCCTCGTCTCTCGTCGCGCGAACTCTCGTCTCCCCCCGCCGGCAAATCCGCCGAGATTTGTAGGTCAAAAATGCGCTGCCGCCGAGGGGGAAGGGTGGGTGGGTGTCATCGATTTCACGCGGCGTGACTCACTCACTCGCGGCGAGGGGATCGAGATGATTCCGGTCTCTCGCGAGCTCTGCGAGTCGAGCGCTTAATAAAGTCGGCGAGAGAGTGAGCCCGAGCGCATCTCTCCGCGCGTCGATAAATCAGCCTGACCGATTGCACTTCCTACTTCTCGGGCGCCTCGGCGTTATTCTTCCGAGGCTTGTGCACACACACACACACACACACACAAGGAGAGAGAGAGAGGAACGCGAGATTTAATAAGTTTCAGTTACAAATTAATAGCGATAACGGTGATGCGGCCTGCGGTTTGTTTCGACGTCGAGAGAGAAAAGGAGACGGGGCGCGGTATTGAAGCTATGGGGGGATTTTTGTTTTTAGTGCTTTAGGAATTGCTTGGGTTAAGAGCTTCGTTGATTGTGGTTTGATTTGATTTATCGGGAGGGAAGTTATCGACGAGATTTCGTCGATAATGTGTGTAATGAGACAGGCAGCGGACGGGGCAATCTTTTTTGTTTAAATTGTCGTTAATGACTTTTGGCTTTTTTTCTATTGAATTTTTTTGGATGAATTGAAACTTTTTTTAATCCAAATTGAATCTTAACGAAAATCGACGTAACGCAAATTGCGTTTGTAAAGTAGAAAAAACTTGCGCAATATACTTTTACGTCTCATTGTATTTCAAACAACTTTCCTTAAACATTTTACGTTGCATAAGGGAGATTAGATTATTGTCCACAAATGTGTCGATTTACATAAAATAAAACGTGATGCAAATTCATCAGATTTCTAATTACTTAAAAACCTCCGCCGACTAATAACGAAGTCTTATTATTTTTCAATACATTCAATTTGTCGAAAAGTAATTAAATTTTGCGTATTACTATAAAAAAAAAAAAAAAAAAAAAAAAAACAACGCATAAATAAACCGAGCCCAGGACGATCGGAATAAACTTAATTGGACCATAAAGCGTTTATTTTTAAAATAAAATTTATGGACGCATAACAACACATTAATTTTATTGCCCTTGTTGCTCAGAGCAGAATGCAATTAAACACAAGCTTTTATTTCTTAACAAACAATTACGATTTTGCTTTAAACTCCACGCATTAAAAATATTATATTCTCCCGATCCGCTTAAAAAATTGCGTGACTCACTTCGTCTCTTAAATATTGTTTTGTCGCGGGAGCAAATTTTACGTAAATTTATTGAAATTATTACGAAACGAATCTCAAGTCGTAACATCTCCGACAGCTAGAAAAAAAAAAAAAGAATCGGAACCGGAACGATCCACCGCACCGCGCCAAAAGGCAGCCGAGCCACCTCTCGAGCGGGCTCGAACAGGTGTTTCGTTAAATCCGCGACTCGGCGACCCCCTAACGGTGCGGCTCGCCAAACGGGGAAAAATCGCCCGTAACGACTCGTCGGCCGAGTCATCGAGCGATAAAAATCGCGGACTCGCCTCGTAAAAGCCGAGCGTCTCGGAGGCCAAGTCCGCGGAAGAGAAACGCGCGACTTTGGCTCTTCAGGGATATTCGGCTCGTTCGCCACGGGGAAAGGAAGTTTAATAACCCGACTGCCCGGTTTGTTGAATGAATGATAAGGATAATGCTTTAGCCGCACTGTTCTGGCGCGAGTAATTGTGATTTAGTACGGGCAGTGCGCCGCGCCGGCTGGGGCTTCGATTGCACGCCGAGCAGCCGAGGTTTCGCGTGATAATTAAGAGGTTTATTGGCCCCCCGCGAAATATTGTAAATTGATATAAAACTGTACTGTGGACTGCAGTATTGTTATGTCGATGTAAGTCCGTTACGCGCCTCATTCGAAAATGCATTCTCGTCATTCGTTATAAAATAACAAGATACTTATACAATTTAAAACCGTTACCCAGAAAATTTTATTCTTCAACGCGACTTTATTAAAAAAAAAAAGGCACCAAAATTCTCCACCCCGAAAGCGAACCGCGGCCACCTCTTAATCGCGCCTCGCCTCAAAGCCGAACCACGTTCCGGGGCCTCGGCCGCCTGGGAGAAAGTCGCCGGGGGTCGCGTCAGCTGATAAGCGCTCGCATTCAGGGCATTATTCGTCCATCGGCTGTGTACCGGCCTCGCCTCTTACAAAGGGGGCGAATTCCTCGCGCTAATTGCCGGTGTCCCCCCGTCGTCGGGAGTCGGCGGTGCACTCACCCGGTGTCTCCGATGTAATCTAGCATCCGTATCTTGAGCATGTCTGAGCCGGAGCGAGCGAGGGAAGAGAGGCTCTCTCTCCTCCGGTCGGTGAAATTTCGCCACGCCCCCTGTGTGTGTGTACTGTCGTCGTCGTCGTCGGCGTCGTTATCAATCGCCGGCGTGCACCACGTGTGAGTCACTCCTCGACTTACTCCGCTTCGCTCGATCGGCGCATCCTCGCGGGAAAATCGGCCGCCCGCGGCAGCCTCATCGCAACAGCGGGGGGGGGTATATCCCGTTATCGATCGGCCGATCGACGTCGGCCTGTTATTAGGAGCCGAGAGCTGCTTCCGGAAAAGCCTTGCGGAGGAGGCCTCTTTTGTTATTCGGGGTACGCCTCCGCGCGCTCGCGGCCTCCGACTCGTGCGTGTGCCGCTGACCGCGATTCCTCGACCCGGCTTTCTTCTCGTGCCGAGCCTGTATGTGTATACTAGGAACGGAGGCTCGCCGCCGCGCGTAAACGGCGAACGCTACTTAAAGCCGAAACGATATCGCGCACTGGTTACGATCCACTGGTTTTTCAGTAAACTCTCACAGCACACTATATTCGCACAGAAGCAACTCGGCGCGCGGCAGAAGCAGCAGCAGCAGCAGCGAGAGGCGCGACGACGGGCGGTATCGGCGCTATCGAGTGCCGCGCGGGACTGTTTCGCTTAGGCCCGAGCGCTCGGTGCATCGGCGCTCGGTCTCTCTCTCCCTCCCCGCGGCGATCTGTGTCTGTCTCTCGCCTCCTACTCCGGGGGCTATCGCGCGCCGTTGCGGGAGAAAGACGCGCGAGGCGGCCGAGAGAGCCGAGGAGAGTGGAGGTGGAGGTCCCGCAGCACGCACATGTGTGCGCCGGCGTGAGAGATAGCGGAGCGGAGAAAGCTCTCTCGCATGTGCGTTTGTTGATGCGGGGAGATCAGTCCCGCGGACGTTTTATAAATAAGGAATCTCTAATGGAGGCGAGGCGCGAGAAAACAATCGGTCCGCGGCTCTCTTCGCGGGGAGGAGCTGCCGGTGTTTTTTGCGAGAGCAGCCGCCCCGCTGACTGGCAGGTTCATTTTGGACTGACGGACGCGGACGGTTTTTAGACGCGAGTGCTCTCTCTCTCTCTCTGCGGATGTGTCGGGAGGGAGTTTTTTTGGGGGAGAGGAAGCGTGTGATTGCGTTTGGGATCGGCGCTTTTAGACTTGGGTAAGCTCGGGAGGTTGGAGAGCTTTCCGAAAGAAAATTCACGGTTATACACGATTTTAATAATCTCAAAATAAAGCCCCTTCCGAATCGGCTAATTATATGAATTAAATCGTCAACTGCGCATAAGGACAGTACGATTAACCTTCCGTCATTCAGCGAGTCGAGTGTATTTGCCAGCTAAGCGGATTCTAATTTATTCATCGAAAATCAGTCGGAGTGTAACCGCGAATCCCAATTAATCACCCGAGCATTCGCGCCGCCAACCAGTGCGAACAAATTTGATTGTGCGACGCGTGTGTGTGTATCAGCGGCGCGCGGCGCTGAAATCGCAAAGTAGGTCAGTGCCAAACGGAATCGCGTCGGCCCGAATTAATCACGGAAACGTCAGTGAGTCGCAAAAAAATAAAATCGCCTCGTTTTCCTCGCGCCGATAACCGGCCGCCGCGGACAAACGGCTCCACTGTCACTTTCAATGCGGTACTGCCGGCGATCTAAGCGACTTAAATCATCTACATCAAAGCCTCCGCGGCCGTCGATCATTTCGCGCGGGGAATTTAGCCGCGGCCGATAATGCATCATTGAAATCGGGAGCGATATCCTTAATCTGAATTATTGGGCCGATGCTAAAAATGTGTACAAGCGCGCGGCGAGAGAGCGAACTTTATCGCGAAGTCGAGAGCATGTGGCCGAAAACTGGAGGGGGGAAAAGCGCCGCTCTCGATCGTGAATCACAATTTCGCAAGTTTGCGCGAGTAAAAAGCAGCCATGTATCAAGCATTTATCGAAAGGCGACGTTCCGAGAAGCCGGGAAAAAAGGGAAGTGAGCCGTATTACCTTCTCGTGCCGAGGAGGGACGGGAAAAAAATTCTTCGTATAAGATCTAAACGGAAAGTGTATGTACGTCGAGCGTTTTATGTATCAAATGAAGAAATAACGAACGACTGTGACGTTCTTTGCCGTTTGTGATTTATGACTCAGATAATTTCAGATGATAATTCACATTTTTCAGAAGGAGAATTTATGCATTGTGTTTGAGAAATACATCAATGAATAAGACACTTGAAGACTGCTCTTTCAAAACCAAGTTCAATGCTTCTTAACACGTTTATCTTTAATAAATTTTTACTAAATTTACGCACTCGAAAAATCCAAGAGTTTTAAACTCCTCATAAAAGCCACATAAAAATCAGCGGCAACTCAACCAGTTCCTACTTTTTTTCGAATACAAAGTTTCCACATTTAACCCTTCGAAAACAAAGCATCCACCCAATAGCAAATAAACCCATCGCCCGGCCCTCGATGCGCAGTGTGAACGTCCCCCTTTCAACTCTCGTATTTCGAAGCCCCCAAAAAATTCCTTCGGAAGCCCACATAGCCGTCGTCGCCACTTCTAAGACGGGGGCCACATGTCCGCGCCTGCCTGCATCGACGAAATTCAGCCGCGGCCGGCGATCGGCGCCGGAGAGGAGAAAGAGAGAGAGAGAGCCGCGCATTTTTCGATAAGCGCGCGATCGTTTTCGCCGGCAATTTCGGCGGAGCGGGGCTTTTGAACGAAAGTGCCTCCCCCCGTTGAAAATTAAAGGCCCCCCCGGTCGTTTAGATAAAGTACAGCGGGCCCACGTATTTAGGTAGCCGCTCTCTCCTCCGTATTATAAGCGAGCGCGTAACGATCGGCTTTGCAGTGCGCGGCGCGGGGAATTTTGCGCGAGTTAATAAGCCCGGTTATTTATACGAGCGCTAAGCTGGATGATCTTAGGGTTTGTTTAATTAGAGTGACGTTAATTTTGGTGTGCAACGTCGGCTTCTCTTTTCAGCCGGTGCTTTATTATTCCGCGCGGTTATAACTGACGATGAAAAAATTTTTTAACAATAAACTTTGAGCGTTGTAATAATTTTCGACGTTTACGAGAGTTTTTCTTTTTAAAATATGATTAGTTACTTTAACTTCGCATCGGAATAATCGATTTTTAACAATGCACCGTGCATTTACAGCGGCAACCGGCGTAAAACGTTAAACAGTTCAAAACAAGTTTACAAACATTTTCCCTGGAGGTACACTAATTGCGAAAATGTAACGCGGCAACTGTTTTTCCATGCCGGCGGAATAAATTGCAACTTTCCAAGTTCTGACGTAAATTACACCGCCTAACTTACAACTTGGCTAAAGCATAAAATTTAAAAACATTAAAGCAAGAAAATCCGTGCGATATTAAACTTCGATTTTAAGAAAATCGCCTAATAATAAACGGAGCGTACAAACTCTTATTTTCATTACCATAAAAACTAACTTTTCACGTCTCTCGGCAAAACCACCGAGTCGCTTCTCCGAAGGAGAGGGACATATACAGACTCGCGCGCAAAAACGCCTTTCCCACACGTACCGTCGCGTCGCGGGCAATCGGAAGCAGAAGGCAGGAGCCGCGCGGCGAGAGAGAGAGAGAGAGAGAGAGAGAGAGAGAAAAAAAAGGAAATAGTAGAAAACTTTTTGCGCCGGAGGTCGTGTCCGGTTCCGGCGACCAATTTGTCTGGGAAATCACATCAGACTTGCATCGAACGAAAGCCGCGCCGTCGTAAATTTAATTGCTTTTTCCCCACCCCTCCTCCGCCCTTCCGCTTCTATATAGTTTTTACGCGCCTGTTGACATTTCCGAGTGATAAAAAATGCTTGAAGGAGCGAGCTTGAATTATAGGAGTTTGCTTTTCTGTGTAATGTAATTTTAAAGAAGTCAATGTAAAACTGGTCTTTTTAAAAGTGTTTTTTTAAATATAATAGTTTCCCTCTGTTGAAAATTTCACGATTTTTTTTAGCCTAATAACAGTTGACCTAATTTAGCCAATCTACAAAAAATTCGTCAAAAACTGGCCAAATGATAGTGAAAACTTCCAACAGGGTTGTATTATCGAAACAACAGATAATTTTTTTGACGCAATTTCAGTTAATGCAAAAAATCTAACGGTCATACAATCTTCCAAGTGCCAAGTTCGATCGCAGCCCTACGAGCTAAGCGCACTCTTTTATCTCAGGAAATCAAAGCCAAACAATGACCAGCCTCTCCTCTCTAATAACCCCCAATCTCCGCAATTAGAAAAAACAGTACTCTCAAAATTACACAGACGCACAACGTCCTAACAACGCGCTCCTCCTCAATTCCGCCTCATCCCAGCGGAATCGGCGCGAAAAAGCACCGGCGTATCACCGAAATCCGCGCGGCTTTCCCGCGCGAGAAAAACGGTACTCCGCAATGATAAACCCGCGATTGTCGATCTCGGCTCTCTCGCGCTTATCGCTCTTGATCGCTATTTACATTTGCCCCGAGACAAAGGAAAAATGATCGGCAATTGCGCGCGTATAATCTTTTTGTCGCTGCTCTCCGCTCGACGACGTTGCGCAACGCTAGAAAATCGACGAGGAACCAGCGAGGAGAGCGAACGTCGCATCGCCGCCTGGCGACGCGTTGTGTAATTTGAAGCGCCGCTGGGCAAGACCGCGGCTTTGTTCGGCGCGGGCTCGAATTTGTTGGTTGGATGATGGGAAGTTGGGAGTTTAGCGTTTGAATTGGCGGTGTTAGCGCTTTTGCACGCGGCAGCGTCAAAAATGAAAATGTTCATGTTGTTACGTGGGCAATAACAGTGATAAATTGCGTTATAACACGTCTTGCTTGCGAAATCAAAAGTTTTCGTTCTTGTGGACAATTACAATGTGATTTTTACTTATTTCATTCTCCATTATGTACTTAATGCGGCACTTATTATGCAATGCGAAACGTTCTCCGGCTTTTACAAATAATAATTGTACGTAAAGTACTCGAAAAAATAATCAAGAATTACATAGCTAGCCGCAATAATTGCACCCTAAAAGCTTTAAACTGACAAAGATAAATAAAACCATCAAGTTCATTTACCGGAGGATCATAGTCATTACCGGCAAAGTGAATTAAGCTTCTTTTACACATTTATACAGAAATCAACCTCCAAAAAAAAAAGCAAACAAAAAAGCCCGGAGCCTCACGCGAACCTATAATCCCTCATAAAAGATTCTCTTCTCGGAAGCCAGCCTCTCCTCCGGGCCTCGAAATTATCCTTCCCCCTCTAAAGCGGCCAGAAAAAAGAAGAGCAGCCAAAACGCATCGACGCTGCAGTCGAAGAGAATCCCGCCGTCCAGTTCTAGTTGGCCCGCGAAAATTGTCGGCTCGCGTGCTGCAATCATCTCCGAAAGGAGCAGTTTCTTCTCCCCCCGCGGAGGTCGTTGAACCCCCCCCCGTCCGGCGGTCTTCTTTTGTACAAAGCGAGGCTCCGCTCGTCGGCGAGACGCCGACCAATCGCTCATTGACGGCGGGGTTTATGCATACGAGCGGCGCGTATGTCGGTCAAGTGATTTCTAATGTCGCCGCCGCCGCGCCGTTCGATTGTCTCGATTGTTTGATAATTTTCGGACTGGGAACTTTATTGTGCGGCGAAGGAACTGCAGGCGCAGAGTGCGCTTTAGTTCTGGCGGAAATGGTTTTAGTTTGGTAATAGGGTTCGAGTTTTTTAAATTATTCTCAATTTCGAGTGTATAAATTAGAGCTGCAGCGTACACTTTGATCGAAACGAGAGGCGTAATGAATGTAAGCAAGTCGTCGCAAGATTATTGCGTCACAAAATATACTTTGTGTAGTTTTATCGGCACTTTTATCTTGCGTACATTAAGAGAAATTTGAACACGACTAAAAGCAGGAACACTGGTTGTATTGTTACGGAATTGCGTTGCTTAACGCGACATTACGACGACCTCACAATCGACTTGCTTTTTCATTTATCTGTACACGTTATCCAAAACAGCCTGTCCCATAACGATAAGACAAATCTTTTTGTTAGAACGTTTTGAGCTCAATCCCAAAGCAGAATTACATACTATAAGCAAGTAAGAGGATTTCTCAATTAATCATTTCAAAACTAGGTATTGAACAGTTCACATAACATCTATATCTTTACGAATACAATTGTAAAAGATTCGAACACAATAGAACACCGGAAAAGACAGTTATTTTTTTTTTGTTTGTCGGAATTTTTTTTCACAAAATTAGCTTGTCATTTATTGAGCACATCCGTTAGGTTATCCAAGGGACGGGAGCAGATAAATCACGGCACAATTGCTTTTAATAAATAACCAAATGCTCTGGGAGGAAGATGCCCTAGGCACGCGTAAATAAATGAATACTTTGCTACTCGGCGAATCCATTTGTCTTGCCGCCGTTAGTATCCCAATGACGTAGATTCCAACCGAAATAGAGATCTTATACGTGACAGTGTTCTTGCGGTCGAAGTAAATGGCTAAGCAACCGGTGAAAATACGAGAAAGTAAAAATGAATAATATGTAGTTTAACGTCAAATTTACGTAAAAAAGGTTCCAAATTTCGTTTTCGACGCCGTGAAGAATTTTATGAATGGCTCGACGAAATTTAATACTCGTAAATTCATCAGAAAAGATCCTTAAAGTGATTTAGGTCAAGTGACGTTCTGCAAACTAAAAATAACGAGGTTAATTCACTGTCAGTATATACTGCCAGCGAAGATATTAAAATACTTTCAAGCGCACTTTTTAATTCCCCATTAGATATACGAAAAATCCAATTTAAATTTAAAATATTTAGGATATACAGAATATATTTTTAAAACGAACAAACTTTAACTCTGCGTTATTTCTCGATCGTCTCTAAAACCGACGACAGACGTCACGAGGCTTTAGAATACAAAAATTGATTGAAACATACCCTGGAAAATTCAATGCACGCAATCTACCCGCATTCTAAATAAAACCCTCGACGATACACCTATCTTTGGAGCGCACCATCTTTCTTCCTCATGCAAGTCGACAGATTAATATTCAAACTTTTTACTTAAAAACTTCCCGCTTATCCCCCGACGCAATGAAGCCCGGCAAAAACTTGCATCATTTTTATATTAGATTCCAAAGCAAGACTTACGAGTGAGAGGGCGCCTCGTCGCGTCCCAACTACGCGGCCAACTTCCCGAAGAAAATTCTGTTTTATTACCCCCGCTGCCGTGCCCGTAAACACGTCCCGGAAAACTCTCCGTGATCAGCAACTTGCTCCTCCACCCAAAGTCAATGCAGCTGCACGTACATACTTCGGGTGTATATACCAAAGAACAAAGGGGCCGCCTGTTTATTCATGAAATCGCGCGCAGGTGGGGGAGTCCTCGATCTCAATAATTGCCGTGGACTTTTTATCTCTCCTCCTCCTCGCGCCTCTTTAATTGTTCATCGCGCCTCGGCGACGGCGAAGAAAGCTGCTTTATTCAGCGGTGCAGGTGAGTGCGCGGCCAGATTCATTATCAATTTAAATGTGCCCCGTCACTTCCTCTCTCCCCGGGATCGCCGGAATTCGTCGTCGGTCGTTGGGATCGTGATTGTTTCCCGGGGAGTATACGGAGATGTTTGCATTGATATAAACTCCGAGTGCTCGAGATTTCGGCACGGCGCTAAATTGCTTTCTTTGTTTTTGCGATTGGGGGAGATTCTGGAGTTAAATGTATAATGGATGCTCCGCTTGCGGCTGCCTCAATTGGATTATTAATCGGAGAACTGTGTTTAATGTTTCATTGTTCCTCGATCTTTTTTTAGAGAGAGAGAGAGAGATTTGTTGGGCTGGACGAATTGGATGTGTCGAAGGTTAATGAATTCGAATTTAATTTAGTTGCAGAAAATTTTTCCTGCGAATTAATTATCGGATTATCTTAAAACTGTATTTTTAGCGGAAGCAACTGCCGCGTAGTCAAAACATCTTTGCTTTTCTTTTAATTATGAAATGAAGATTAATAATTTTAACCGGAGCAGCGGAAAGCTTCACCTTTAAAGTATTATAACTTAATATTCGATGTTTTCCGAGCATTTTCAAGTATAAGTATATTAACAAAGTTAGCTCCGGTAATTTTGTAGCAGTAAGGAACCCTTTTTCCCAAGCAACATCATTTCTTAGAGGTACAAGAAACTTTGAAAAACTGCTCTCCTTGACTCACTTATAAAATTTAATTCATTAATTATCGACGAATAAATATAATCCATCTTAATCCCTCCAAAAAAGAACTCTATCAATTTTCGTCATCATCACCGACGCCTTTTATTTACCTCGGAAAATTAAAAAGAAAGCACCAATAAAATCCAACAAGTTACCGATAAACCACTTCGCCGCCGCGCGCGGCTTGTATCTACGAAAGCAATAATTCCCGGCTCCAGCGCCTTTCCCACCCGACGACACAATCCTCCTCTATCCGCCGAGCGGAAAAACAATTCCGATCCCTGCCCACCGCGAGCAGCGCGCGCTCGACTATACCTTTACAGCTCGCGCGGCGTCGCGACGATCCTTATAAAACGAGAGCCCCGCTTACCGGAGAGAGAGGCGAATAAAAGCTTTACACGCGCCTGTTGCTGTGGAAGCGAACGTTTACGCCGCCGCGGGCCGTAAATTCGCGCGCTTAAAACGCCGCCAGAAATTACAATCGTTAGCCGCGCGCCGGGGGGAGGGAGATATATTTGCATGGCGGACGCGCGCCGTAAAAGCGGGAAATCGAGCATCGGAAAATCTCGCTTACGGCGCGCTAAAGCTTGTAATATCTCGAGGCCGCACGCCTCTCTCGCGAGGAGAGGGATATATCGAGAGCGGCGGCGGGGGTATAGGTAGCTTTTCCGCGATCGAGCGGATTTCGAACGATAGGGGAGAGGAGATGAGGCACATTGTCGAGGGTTACGCGCAGAAGAGGTGCTTGCCGCGCGCGCGCGCGGGTTCGAGCCTGAATTATGCTGATGAATTTTTTTACGGGCCGAGAAACTGCAGCGAGGTTTTACGAGAGCCGATCGAGCCATTTTTCGAGTGGCTTTTTGTGCTCGGCGGCTCTATTTGACTATAATTTAATTGATACTTTAGTTTTATTTCGAAAAAACGTTGTTTTTGCATTTACTACTTTGTACGAAGATGAGTTAGCGGATTATTTAATTCTGACGCAAAATATTATGATAATTATTAATGCAATCAATAATTTACATATCGGCGCGTGCTGTATTTGATTATAATGCATTATAATTAAGCTTTTGCCCGAGGCATTCGAGCTTGCTCTAATGATCATAGTTTAATTGAAATGCACTGACGTCCATTTTTATATCTAAAAAATTGTTCAAGTTCATCATAGCCAGAGCTTCATGGAACATTTTACAGTAATTAATTACGTTAAGTACAAGAGCTTTTACATTATTTTATAATATTATAATTAATTAACTTTTCCAATTTACGCGAAAGCTGTTACAGCCAGCCAACATTTTGGCATCGCAGCAGCGGCACAATTAAAAAGCCGCCTCTCGCAACTCCCCTCGTAGTTATCGCGTTCGAGTATAAATTTAGAAAAAAAAAACGCTCCACCTCCTCCGCCTGCAGTGCTTAGCAAGTACGTTTAACACGATTTGCGGCTACTTTATACAAAGGAGCGCAGCAAGTAAGAAGCCCCGGGGGCGTGCAGCGTGTTTCGCGCGCAACATATGTGCGCACCCGCGCTTGGAAATGGGCCAACTTTACTTCCGCGAAAATTGACACGCGCAGCGCGCGATAGCCTTCCTGAAATTTAACGTCAAACGTCGTATCGCGCAATTAGACGTGTAACGGAAAATTGCCTTTTCATTTTCGCTCGCAATATTTGGAGCGGAGATGCACGATTAAGTTTGATTTTTCGCTTGAATGTTAATTATGAAATGTTGAGGGTAAACGTTAGCTAGTAAAAAAAAAAAAGTGTAATTGTTTCCATTTGAACGGAAGAGAAAGACATTTTGACGTGTAATTATACAGAAAATTAAGCTGCCGTTGATGAAAAATTCCCGATTTTAATTTTAACAAAGCGGCTACATTACGTACATTATTTCAAACAAAATTTTTAATTTCGCAAAATAAAATTATTTTTCCACTTGAAATGCCGCTGATATTCCAGCGGGGCATATATTCGAAATACTGTAACCTTTAAAATAAAGTAACTCCTTCGAACAAAAGGCCGAAACACCGTACTGACAGCACAACGCAGCTGAACTCACCGTGTACACTTTTCAATCAGCCGTAAACGGCCGACAAACACCCATTTCGAGAACGACAACGAGACCCTTATAAAAATAAAATCGATTAAAAGCACACTGTTCTCCTCCATAAACAAACAATATAAACTTTCGAAGTAGATCGAAAACTTGGCCGCGTCTCCCCGCATGAATCATCCGACGTCCGGAACGGAGGGGGAGGAGGGGGCAACTTTTCCGTCCGTCGCACGCTTTTCTATTTCGTGCGCTCATCCGGTGTGCCGTTAACGAGTCGCCTCGTCGTCGTCCCCCCTGCTTTTCGCGCTAAATAAATCTATCGCTCGGCGTGTTTGCGCAACGCCGAGAGAGAAAGAGGATTCCGGACAGAGTCGGCTGATGCCGGAGGGAAGAGAGAAGCGCGCGCGGAGAGATGTTCGAGAGCTGGACGGAACGACTGGATGACCCAATTAACGGTGACCGGCAGGATGGACCTTTTAGTTTAGTTGGATTACAAGGGCGATTTATGTTTTGGGATTGAATTCGCCTCGGACGCTGATAAGGCGAGAGGTGCGAGTCGAAGGATTGGGGATCGTTTATTTTGCGGCGTTTACCGTTAGAGTCGTTTGAGCATTGGAAAACCGAGTTTTGTAGAAACGAGGGAAGTGAATTCATTGGCGTCGACTACAGTTTCATAAGGTCAGTTCGTTTTAGGGGATTGAGTAAAGTTACTTATAAAGAGAGAGTATCCTTTTTTATGGCAAGCTTTTACGCATTTTTATACATCAGAGCAGATTGCAATATACTGCCGATGAATGGGTAATAAAACAGAACCTTTCATTAATTAAATTTTATGATCGCTCACGTTTTTTATATATACTTTTGAGAACCTGCGTTGAAAGCTATTAAATGTATTAAAAGTATTCATATAAATCAAACAGTCATTCTTCTAAAAATAGATACATTTTTTAATTAAATGTTACATACAAATCTTTAAATTTTAATTAAAAAAGCTGGGAGGAAAGGATCCATATTTGAATAAACGTAATTTAACGATAAAAATAGTAAAAGCAAGTGTACAGTAATACATGCATTTAAAACTAAATTATCATTCATTTGTTTGAATTTTACTTTTTGCAAGCTTTCTCTTTGAATAAACCTTAAGTTGGATTCGGCCTTTATATGACCAGATTTCAGGAGTTTGCAAAATCATTTCTGGCTGTCTTTCATCTCTTTGAACTGCTGCAAATCGGATTAGAATTATTGATGAGGTGCAGGGATGCAAACTACTTCGATCGTCCTTTACAGAGGAGATGCAATCATTTCGATTCAGCGCTTTTGAAAAACAGGATTCGTTTTCTTTGATTAAAGTTTTTGAGCGTAAAATTAATTTTTATGGTCCTTTATATTTTTAATGATAGAAAATTTAAGTCAACTGGAAATCCAAATTTTTTCGTACATTGAATAAATAAAACTTCCGTATCTATAAAATAAAATTTGAACTTTTTTAGAAATTTTGAAATGAAAATTTGCATACTGTATTTTAATAATATCCTTACAATGCGTATACAAGTACGGCATGTGATGCAGTTTTTCATGCTTCGCGAAAAATGAAAATTTAGGTTTCATAAAATATGCTGAAAATGAATACTGATACTAAAATTTTTTATGCACCATGAACATCATGAGACATCATATATTTATAAATTTAATTTTTTTAAAACTTTTGCTCTTTCTTTTCTGTTTTACGGAATCTTTAAAGTTTTTCATAAATACAGTTTTTCTATGTATTTTAAAAGCAATTTTAGTGAAAAATATAGAACGCTGCTCTTCTCTTTAGTTAAATTACGTTACAAAAACGACAATTTTTTTTGTATCCCCGAAAAAGTAAGTATAAGTAGAAAAAAGTAACTTTCACGTCTACGTACAAATGTAAGATACAAAAGGCCAAACTTCCACTAAACTCGATTATCCTACTTTCGTCACGTTACATTTCCATTTGCCAAGTTAGCCCAACTTCATCTTTCCCCGAGAATATTGTCCCGTCTTATCTCGAAAAAGTTTCCTTTACCTCCGAATTATCCCCGAGACCAAAGAATCTTTTCAAACCTTTCTCTTTACATTCCCTCAACCGCTTCGCGAAAAATTTCAATTGTTAACTACACTTCCCTCCTAGCAAGAAAGCCCCGAAAACCTAAATCCCCCCTCCCCGGATCGCATGCTAAATCTTCGTTAGAACGCCGAGGCCCGTTAAGCAAATCCCCGTCCGGCAACGCGCCGAAAGAAACCCCGAGCAATTCAATTCGTTCGAGAACCGCAAGGAGCGATTCGTAGCTTATTAAAGCCGAGCCGAGCCAATAAATAGAGGATTCCGGGAACGCGGACAGATTTACACGGGTCCGTAATAAGAGGGGGAGGGGATCCGAGGGGAGGAGAGAAACGACGATTTCCCGGTTGAAGACTCGCGAAACACGCGGCTAAGAGCGGTTTGGCCCGCGAGCTCCGAGCGACTAATCTCGGAGAGCGATCGCTCAAGCATAAATCTATATATAAATATGCGCGGTTATCTAGAGAAGCGGGTACGGGAAGTTTTCGGATAAATTGCGAGAGCTTAGAAATTTCAGCGATCTTGTTTACTCGGAATGGAGAGGAATAGAGGTATATTGTTCTCTTATCTCTCTGTTTTTGTATTCGTTTTTTATAAAAGTGCGCGGTAATCAAGTTTTTCGATTACGCGATGATATTACATGCACTTTCAGGTACTCGCGTCGAGTTTATATTGCGGCGTTGACAAAGTGCAAATAAAAGTAGCTTATAAATATGCAGATATTTCATTGAGATATTGTCTTTTACATGTTTGATGTCGATTTTTAACAGCAAAGTTTTTAACATCAAAGTACGACGCAGGTAATAAACGCGAAAAATTAATCCGCCACAAAGGCAAAGTATAAAAATACCGTAACATCATCGAACCTCCAAAAACAAACATCATCTCCAAAGAGGAATATCGCGCGCAAAAGGCGCCGATATCCCTTTACACCTCCGGGCAAGACGTAACAAACCAGCGAGATGAACAAAAGCCCCAAAAATAGCCGTCCCTCCGGGCTCTCGCATCTGAAACCGTGGACTATTCGCCGATCGATCGCACAACCAGACCCCCCTCGGAATCCAGCTCGTGTCCGTTCTCCTCCGCCGCGAAGATGCGGTTACAGGGGGGGGAGGAGCGGGCGGGAGGCCGCTCGTAATCCCAGGAAACAGCGATCCCGTTAGCGGCAGCCCCCGCGCGTTTACGTCCTTCGGCGAGTGTTGGATGTCGCGGCCGGCACAGCTTCCGGTTACCGCGCCGCATATATTAATATCAGCGCGAGAATACGGGCCGCGCAGCTCCTCCTCGCCCGACGCGGGGCGATTAATGCGAGCGCGAGCAGCGGATGATGATACGGTCGAGGGTAATAGCCCGGCTTGCGAAGCCAGCGAAATCATCTGCCGGGGCGCGACGACTTGAGAATGGTGCGCGGCTTCGTTCGCGGCGCCGATTTGCGCGTGGCTGCTGAGGGTGTATTCTGCTGATTGATGCTTCCTTTCCGAAGGCTGATTGTGGAAAGTGAAATATTTTGTGAATGTAAGAGATGGCAGCTGGCATTAAAAGATGATGGTTTGAATGGGCAGTGCAGTCAATTTAAGGAAATTGAATTGAAGATTAAATATTTTATTTTTAGTTGAGGACAAAAGCTAGCTTTGATGTAGATTTTTAATTGAAACAGGATTTTCAATCCAATTTCGGCGGAACGTATTTTAGAAAACGTATAGAGTCCGTAATCTCTCACAGTTACGAGGACAATGCCGCTTTAAACGGATTATATGGATGTGCATTTATTACAATGTATACGGGGTGCAGTTTATGAATTTCGGTTGGAGTAAATTCAGCCTTAATTAGTTACGTCAATCACGTGCGCTTTAATTGCCCTAATTTTATTCCCGGCATGAAAGTTTTGATAATAACGGTCGAGAATTCTATAAGCTACTTTTGTCCATTGAATCATGTAGATTCGTATGCTTCATGTTGTATAATACCACTGACCTGTAATAATTTTAATGATAGTTACTGTGATGGATTTGTCATAATAATCATTAATTATAATTAATTACTACCAACCTATTACTAATATTCCTAGAGTGTACAACAGCTGTAATTATAGCACGAAAAATCTTTCAATCTACTTCTATTACATTATTTAGCAATAATTTTGAAAATGTTAACGAGTACAATACTTTGCAATTACAAGTACATCGGAATATATGTTGTCGTTTAATTACAAAAAGAAATTAAACTTTCGCTCGATAATTAAAAATAATTTTTAGGTCAGCCTGATAGTTCCAAGATTCCTTGTTAGATTGCACTAATGGTTATATTCTCAACATTACCCAACACACCTTTCCTTAATTAAAGAAAAAACGTCTCTATTGAAACATTCACAATCAGTGTAACGACTGCATTTTCATTTTCATCCGGAACACAACGACGGCCAGGAACAAAATTAAATTCCCCCAGTAAAACGGCAAAGTCATTAAAGAGCAGCAACAATGGGACTTGCATGTAAAAAATGCCCTCTATCCATTTTCATTTGCAGAAAGAAAACCTAGCCTCTTGCATCCAACTACTTATACTTTTCATGAAATTCGAAATAACCGCAAGAGAGAATCGTGTGACAGCGTCTTCATCAAGCCAGCTTTTCATCCGCGACGGACAAAAAGAAGAGAGCCGGAGTATAAAAAAAGGAGGCACAGGCAGCTTTTCCCCCCCTTTGAAACTCTCGTCTAACTCGGAGACAATTCCGAAAATGCAGACGAGAGAAATACCTGAAGATATCCGAATCCTCCCCGGATCGATCGTCGTCGCGTCGGGACGCAAAAGGTTTCCGCGCCAAATCCCGCGGCGTGTATGAATGCGACGCGCGGACTCCGAATTGTTTCCCTGGGAGGAGAACGAGGTCGGGGCTTATCGTTTGAAAAAACGGCCTGTACGACGTCGTTTCGGTTTTCGGCTTCGCCGCCCCGCCGTTGATCTCCTCTCGCATGCGCCGTTGTATAAATGACCGGAAGTCATTTAAACGACCGCCGCGCCGCGGTTATAGCGGTTCTCGCGTTTGCGGCGACTGTGATAAGTAGCTATGCGTTTCTAGGCTGCTTTTTGCGAGATATAGCCCAAGAGAGTTCGGTCTACTTCTATTCTTATCGAGGCATTTGCATTCAACCTGCTTGCATATATTTTTGACGGCTTTTGCTGCGAGAGCAAAACAGTCCGCGAGTTGCTTTGTTGCGAATTTTCAATGTTGAATCTTTAATCCGTTTGTCGGTTTATTCGATGTGCTTTTAGTCGAAAGGTTTTTCTCTGGTAAATTGAATATAGAGATTTTATCAGTTCGTGCGCGAGTATATTTTTCAGAGTATCTTTCAGGTGGTAAATAAATCAGGAGGAGAATAAATGTATCGAAGATTTCACGTTAATAAATAATTACAAAAGGGGCGAAAGCAGTTTTTAGGCCTAAAAAATTAATAGACTTCAAAGAAAATTAATGACTGGCCAAAAGAACGAGGATTTATTTTTGAAGGTATTGAAACATTAATCGGAATTCGATTTTTCTCGTTTGCAAAGAAAACAATGTTTCAAATAAACTTTTCGGAGAGAAAAGGGAGTAAACGTTGAAGCGGAAAATTGAAATATGAAAAGAGCTTTCAAGGTTCTGCAAAAATATCTAAAAGGTAAGAGGATTGTATATTGTTCTGGAAACTTGCACAAACAGTCACATATTCTAAAAATTTTCTGAATCTATTTTCCCTTTTATAATACATTCCTGAAGCACTTCAATAAATTTTTCAGTTTATATAAGTTTTTTAAATCAAAAATATTTATTTATTCAAAGAAGAGCACGATCTGAACACTCCGATCTACCTGAAATACACATTAATACAATAACTTTTTTCCACCAGAAAAAAAAACCTTCATTATATACTTCTTAAACCGTATCAAACATAATAAAAGTTCTCTAATAAAATCGCTGTCCTTCTCATTTCCTCTCGAAAGCGGCAGCCCCGCAAAGCAACCCCTAAATTTCGAATAACCGGCTCTCCGAACCGTCCGCCAAATGTAAAACAATTCACGAGCAGCATCAGCGGCACTCTCGCCGAGCATTTAGCATACGCAGAGGGATGCATTATTCGCGAGTTCCCCCTCCCCCTGGGAAACGAAGATTCAAGCGGAGCGCCGGTAAAAATGTAAACACGGAGGCTTAGGAACCGGCCGGGGAATTATGTCAGAGTGTTTAAAACTATCGGGGCCGAGGCCCATTAACTCTTTTCTCCCTCTCGGAAGTCGCGCAATTTATTCCCGTCACGCGCACCTAAGCTCGGGGACGCGGATTATTATTTTTCGCTCGCTACCTTTTTTCCCTCTCGCGGCCAGCGCGCGGCTTTTTTTTTCCGCCGGCGAACGCGGGATTTTCGTACGAGTTTCGCGCGGCAGCTGAAATTTATTTTAAAATATGGATATTCGAATTAAAAGCTCCGACGTTCGTCGAAGGTTTTTCCGGGAAATTTTTTTTATTAGCTCGGCGCTTGAATACCGAATGGAGCGTAATTGACGGTGTTATTTATTATTCATAAAGTTCCGTCTTCACGTGTTTCTCCCTGAAAAAGCGTTTCAACATTTTTACGCCGAGCTTGCCTTCTATACACCTTATAAAAATGTTTGCACGAAGTAGAGCAGTAAATAAGACTTCCCCCGTACACGACAACTTTATAAAGTAACCTTTGAAAAGCTCGAAACGCTTCTGCGAACGTCATGAATAAACGAACGGTGTAACATATACGAATCCAAAATAAAATGCATAAATCTCCCGTGTATTACAAAAGTTTGCTCTCGTCGCCCGAGCCAATCTCCACCCCAAGCGTCGTTCCATCTTTCCCAGCCAGCAGCAGCAGCCCTAGCCGCCGAAATACCCGGTTCCGGCTCCGAAAATTATAGCGTATCAGCCGGCGGCATTAATCAAGCCTCGAGACTCGTCAAGAGAATGACTCCGCGCGAATCGTGAGCCGACGGCTCTCCGCGACGTGTGCCGGGGCTCAAATATTTGTCGCCGCCGGCTGCCAAATTGATCCGTTAATTGCGTCTTTTTATTTACCCTCGCCCCCCCCCCCCCCCCCTGCCCGCGAATAACGGATGTTTGCGCATCGTGCCTGCATTAGGCGAATCTCGAGGAGGACGAGACGGACCCCTTTTCCCCGATTCACGGCTCGCTCTCGCCTTTGTGTGCAGCTTTCTTGCTAACGGAGAGAGAGAGAGAGAGAGAGAGAGAGAGAGGCGGTGCATCGATCCGCTCGGGATCCGAGGCGCGCGGCCGATGCGTTTCAAGGGAGGAAGCGCCGCTCTCTCGCAGCGCCATTACCGCGTTTGTTGTTGCACGTCGAGGAGGTGAAAGCCCTCTGATTGGGTGTTTGTTTTGCGACGCGGCGCAGCCGAGTTCTCGAGGAGGGCCCCGCTCCGCTGCAGATGCCCGCCGGAATTGGCAACGCACGGCGCCGGGGGAAGCGCGCCAGTTTCGGAAGATCGTCGAGGTTCGGTGGAAATGGTAGACGGCGATGTATGGGTAGTGATCGAGTGGATTAAATAATTAATAATTTTCAGAATTCTGTTGTTGCGTTATAATTATTAGAAATATTCGTTAATTTAATCAGTTTGATACTTAGAAATTTGATAGTTAAGTTAAATTGACAAAAGTTAAATAACAATTACGACATTCAGTCGATGTATTACTAATATTAGTTAAACAATTCTCCGTCGAAACTTTCCTAAATTTCACCGCAAAATCCCGCCTTCAAAATCGAAAACACGACCGTTCGCCCTAGCACCGAAACAAACGCCATCGGGGCAGTCCTCGAGTCGCGGCGAAAACAAACTGGCAAATAATGAATTCGTCAGTCGGTTTGAAACAAAAGCCCCGTGACGCAGAGAGAGAGAGAGAGAGAGAGAGAGAGCGAGCGAGCAGCTCTCATCCGCGTCGAATGGCCGGTCGCACCCTTTGCCCCGCCGGGACGATTCAATTAAACGACGTGCGTGCCGGGGGCGCGTGGCGTCGCGTGTGGCGCAGTTGCACTTTCTCCCCCCCCCCCCCTACCCCCCCAGGGGGAGTCGAGTTCCGATGCGCACTTATGCGTGCTGTACACCGGAGCCGCGGGGAGGAGGCAGTCGATCACCGCTGACTGGAGAGCGGAACGGGAGAGATTCGGTGTATACTGTTCTCTTTTTTTTTTGCGGAAGTGACACATGCCTTTAGGAATGCTCGGATTTCGGTGAACCGCGCGATATGTGGGGCAGTTTCCATGCAGATGTCGGTCGACGGTCGCGGGGATGCGTTGCGCGATGCGTCGGCAGATGTTGACGATGACGTATACTTTTAATGGTTTAGATAAGGGAATCGCGCATATATGAATGTTTAATTTAATTATATTTTGCTAAAAATTTGGCCTCCTCGCGGCATATGGTTTTTTTATGCGTTTTTTCGAAAATTGTGCCTTTGTTCCAAAGCACATATTGTAGCCGACGGAGGCTGATAGCCATCAATCTGATTGAAGTTTAGCCCGCGGATGGAGTCTATCAATTTGCTAAGTGCGGAATGCAGGAAAATCAATATTCATTATGTCAAGGTATCCGATGAGAACTGGATGACGTGTATCCAACATTCCCAGATAATATGACAACGGGGGTTTATGGTAATTTAATGTTTCGCTGCCATCATCAGAGACTTAGCGAACGTCGATCGCAAATATTTAATCTGCTCTTGGTACAAACGCCAAAATAACCGATATTAATATTACCGTTATCGAGATTGATCGATAATAATTTGTAATACATAGAGACTGAATAAAAGGTAAAAGCACGTTTGTTTCAGTCGATTAAAAGCGAAAAGTTAAACGATCCCAATCTCGAAATCACACAGGCGATTGCCCAAATCTTTATCGCGCCGGTATAGCACTAATCGGTTTGCACGCGTACAAGGATCCCCCCTCCGGAATCCTTTGAAGCAGCTTGCCGGACGTAACCGACTCCTACGTGGAATCGATGGGCACTTCAAAATCCGCACATAAATTAAGCTCTCGAGCGAAGGGCATACAGAGAGAGAGAGAGCGCGGCGGCACTTCTCCGATTCCACCTCCGTATTACAAGCGAAGGCAGGAAGCCCCCGACACTTGCAAAGTACCCGCGCGACGACCCCTAATACCCCCCGGAAGCATTGTCCCCGTGAAATTTAGCGGAATTATCTTTCCCGCCCTCCCGGGCCACATTAATCCCCGTCTCCCTCCCCCAAAACGGCCGCTCGCGCGCGGCTCTCTCCGACTCGCCCGAAGTCGCCACGTGCGCGCGCGAGAGAGCCGGGCATTGTTTTATTTTCCGGGGAATTTTTCATCGGTGATTTATCGCGAGCCGGCAAAGGGGCGAGAGCGAGAGAGAGCCGCGCGTTCAATGGACTCGGGCGCGGAGGCCACTTTGTCAGGAGAGAGAGAGAGAGAGCCGCGCGCGGGGATATCGATTCTCCGCCGAGGGATGAGCTGCTCGATCTTTGAGTTTTGAGTAGGGAACGCGCTTTGCTACAAAGCGTCAGTGTGTCTGTGTTGAAGAGCGCTTTTCAGTCGAGGTATGGCCGCGCGCCGCTGATCAATGCACGGCTTTGGAAGCCGGGAAAATCGAGGGCTCTCTTGCGGCTAGTCGACTGTATTCGTTTTATGCACTCGCTGGAAAAAATGGCGCTTTGACGAACGTGTGCTCTCGAGAGGTTTTCGAATTTTCTTTTTCGGTCAATTTTTAGAAGAACTCTGTGAAAAATTTATGTAAAAAATCGGGAATTCTCAGTCCGGATTAAAAAAAACGTTCTTAATTAGCTGCATGGAAACTCTTTTATGCGTAAAACGTATTACTTTTTATGATGTAAATACCCTAATTCATTCACTTGATCAACCACCGATGATAATAAAGTCTTCAACTTCCCCGCAACGCGCTCAACGATAATTATCGTTTCAGCACTGCCAGTGGTTTCCCAATACACCCCAAAAAAATTGGAAAGTTTATTCAGTCGACTCATCCTCCGATAAAAATCCGTCCATATCCACGCTGCCTTATAGAAAGTGCGAGCGGTAACATTCCTTATAGCGGAGTTTTGCGTTTCCCAAGGAATTCCAGCGGCGCGCCGGCGGAATCTCGGGGAGCTCGCGGAAAAGAGCGCGGCCCCCGATGCGGTGTCGGCTCTCCTTCTTATATACGTAACAACCGCGCAGAATTGCAAAAAGAGAAACGCGCGAGCGCGAAAAAAAGAGGAGCGGAGGGCCGGGGCAGAGCGGCTATTTGTAAGATATTCTCCGCGCGGAGTTGCGCCCGCGGATTTTTCGCGCTCGTAATTCCCCGGGAGAGAGAGAGAGTACACTGCGCGCCGCGCTGCCTTTTCCGCCCTCCCTTTTTCTTCGTCGCTTCTTTACCATTTTCTGATGTACTTCGGGACCGGCTTTTTGCGAGCCTCGCCGAGTCGGCCTTTATCCGTCCTTCTTGTTGTTATCACTCGTAAATTACCCGTATTGGCGGCTGCTCCGATAGGAAGGTTTCTCGTGCCATTGTATATCGCGGGTTAATGCTTTTTTCGCCGAATGATTCCGATGCTTGTTTGCCGCGGTCTTCTTTACTATATTTATGATGTTTATTGCTTTTCGTAAAAAAAGCTGCTTGCGTGCCATTAACGACGACTAAATGTGTATACTTCGTGCAAATAATCAGGTTATAGAGTGACGTTATTTGTAACGATTGTATAACGCGCGCAATAAAATATTAATTCACCTTGTTACATAATTTTCAGAATCATAAGCCAATATTTAACGAGTGAATGCCGGTCGAAGTACATTAGTAAAATTAGCTCATAAAATTACGGCCGTCAATACAATTTTCACAGCTATCAAAATGTAAATTATTTACACTGAAATTCAACGTTAACTCGCTGTCAAAAGCTCACTTTAACCGGCCTAAACCCCCCATTTTCTCTCCGTCGGCTCATTCAAGAAACCACCTCGGCCATCAGCACGTTTCCCCCAATTTTAAAAGCTCGCTCGCAAAGCAAAAAAGCCCCGGCAAAAAAAGGGGGCGGGAGAATTTCCTTGCAGTCTCCAAAAAAAAAAGAGAAGCGCCAAACTCGTTACGCTCAAAGGCCTCGGCGTCCGTAACACTTTCCTTTTCCAGCTGGGAATTTGTCTTCTTTTGACAAACGAGGCTCCGGGCAAACATGTACTCTCCGGCCCCGGCTCATATACTTATACGCGCACGGCTTCTTTGTCGCGCGAACGAACGGAAGAAGAGCCAGACGACGCGCGAGAGGAAGGGGGGGGGGGATATAGAGGCGGTTCGAAAAGACGAGCAAGAAGCGAGGTGTCTCTCGCGCGCAGGGACCTGTACGTATGCATGCAAAGTACGTACTACTCGTCGTACACCTGGTTCTTTCTCTCTCTCCCTCGACTATCTGTCTCTCGGATTATCGCGGCAGCCTTCTTTTTATCCTCGGAGCGCGGAGGGAGTGAGAGACACAACGGGAAACTTAAATCTCGCCGTGGAGATTGTTTGAGTTTAAAGAGCCTCGGCTTATGCTTATTATACCGGCACCGAGAGAGGAGGTATTCGCGTTTCCTCGCGAGGATTAATAAGTGCCTCGGCGTCGTTTCTTTTTTTTTTCTCTCCTTTTAGGCTGTCTCGCCGTAAGAGGACGTCGGATTTATCGCTCCAGTTATCCGATGAAAATTGTGGCTATTCTTTTTAAACCGATACGCCGCGAGGATCCTTCTCGCGGACTTTAGCTCCGATCCGACAGCGAGAACTAATTATAGAACGGCGCTAAATCATTGCACTTATCCGCGCTTTAAAAAAGACGTCTTCCAATATAAATTCATCAAATAATTCGCCGACTTTATTTATACACCAAACCGCGATACAATTCAATTCCACGGCTGACCGCGCGTATATAGTTACCAATCAATCACGAGCGGCCGTTCGTGTGCCGGTTCAGCGGGATTTATCCAAATTTACATCGCGCATTAGCCGAATTCCGCTCGCGCGTGTCCGCCCGACTAGCAATTACTTAATTGCCCGAGCATCCACAATGGCGCAAGGTCAACTACTACTCTCAAAAACTAGCCTCTAGCCCATCATACATACTCTCATCGGTATGGGCAAACAAGCGCGCGCATCGTCGCGCGTCCGTCGTCGCCGACGCACAGCAGGCCAACAAACTTGAAAGGATCGATTCAGCGCGGGGCAACAGGCCTTCCGGCTCTCCGAGAGCCGCGCGGCGTCGCGGCTCCTCTCGCGGAAGTGTATACGGCGCGAGGGGCAAACAGAGGAGTGCGTGTTTGCTTAATGTGGTGCGCGGTGAAGTGCCGACGCCGAACTACTTTACGAGTCCGGCCTGGGAAGCGCACTTTGCGCGATATGACGAGCCTCGGACGTGCCGTCAAGGTCGTCGTGTCCGACCCGCGAATCTGCGTCATTCGGCGCGGCTGTTTGCCGGTGACGCCTTTTTCATTTTTCATCTTATTGAATTTTTTATATGTATAAAGGCGAGGGAGGAAAGTGTATTGGGTTTGATTAATATTTGTCGAGATCGCCGAAGTGGAAAATGTATTTGTGCGCCACGATTTATCAGTTCCGCAGTGGCGGAATATACTTTTGCTAATTGTCTGGTGTTCCTGGGGCGAAACGTAGTAACTAGACTCGGCCAAGTGTTTAATTTTATTGGTGTAGTTTCTTGCAAAGCTTCTTGTTGAGTAATTTCGGGGCACCTATAGCGCGAATCTGCTAATTTGGTTGCAAGTTTATGATTGCGAACGATCAACCTACTTTCGCTCTTATCGTCCTTAAGTACACCGACAAAAAGCGCTTTTACGTATATAAAGAGAATAAATTTTTAACGCACCGACGAGCTTTCGATGAGTTTTTTTTTCTTCGCGCCACTATATAATTAAGTAATTTTTAGCGAAAAGATAATTAAATTTCAAAGTACAACCTCTTCCCTTGAAAATGGCTAAAACCGAACCTTCGATGTAGAAAAGAAAAAAAGAACAGCAGCGTCTAATAAAACAAGATAAAATATGCAGGAAAGATCTCGCGGATAATATGAGAGAGAGGGCGAAATATCCGTGAAATTATTATTCCGTAATTGAAATAACAAAATATAGCCTCGCGCCGCCTACAGAGCAACATCCATTACACCTTCCAGCCAGAGATTGTCTTTTCTCCCTCGATAATAACAGTCCCGCTTACGGGCAGGAGCAAAAGGAATCGAGTGTACTGCCGACACCCTTCGCCTCTCGCGTCGAATCGACAAAAAAGTCGCCTCGTTTAATTATACTCCTCTCTCTCTCTCTCTCCCTCGTCGCTCCCTCCCGAAAAAATCAGCACGGTGGGTGTTGCATAATCCCCCGCGCGCAGCGCGTTACCTCCTTTCAGCGCTAATTTATTACTCAACGATGACCGGAGAGCGAGAGGCTCCTCCTCCTCTGACGCGCCGCTCGGAAATCAGCGGCGGCTGGAATGAGGATGTCCTCTCTGCTCTCGCGCCCTTTTCGCGAGTTCCCCTCCCCGGGGGGGAGAGCGAGGGAAGATTAATTTTAACCCGCGCCTATATCTCGTGCGCCGCGGAGAGAGATAGAGAGAAACGAGCGGGGCTCTACGCCACGGGTTAGAGCCAGGGCCGCGATTATTAATATACTCTCTGCCATCAGCGATCAGCGCCGGGATTGGGACTGACGGAGCGGGGGAGATTGCCAACGAGGCCGATTCCTGCGTTGCGATGGCAGATTCGATTTTCGCTTCGTTTTTTTTTTCGGTGGATGAGTTTGGGATCTTTTCTTTTTGGGGTCTTTGTAGTTAATTTTACGCTCGGGGACACATAATTTCTCGTGAATGCGTACTCTCAACTGTGGTTTAATTCTGGCCTTGTAATCTCGTAAATATTGTAGGAGCATGCATGGATTTTTTAAAGTGAATAAAAAAATTGTCTACTATTCAATTTCAGGCATAAATTGACATTTATTTGAATTTCGAGGATTAAATTACTCCATTCGAGCTAAAAATTTGATTAATTGAAAAATAATAATAATAATAATAATAATCCCTCCGGCACATTCGTCCATACGAATTTCCCTTTCATCATCGCCAACTGTTCTTACGGGTCGGCGCGCAAAAATCCGCGGTAATCACCCGTTTCACCGGGTGAACAGGGCAAAGCAAGTCGAGCATCAAATTCTTCGCCTCCGTCAACAGAGTCATTTCATTCGGTCTAATTGACCAAAAACCGGGCGCAAACAAGGATTCCCAAACAAAATAAACGAGCGCGCGGCCGCAGGCGGTACATACGTACAAAAGCTCTCCCCGCTCTCCTCGTTCCTTACCCTCCGGTAAAGAGCAGCTAACGGCGGCGGAGCGCAACGCAGCGGCGGGCGGAACTTTCTCGCGGCATTGATCACTCCGAACTCGGGGACGCGCGGACGCTCAATTAAAACTTCGCGAATCGGGAATAATCGGCGAAGCGACCTTTGGCCGAAGTATAAAGAGAAGAGCGCCCCGTTTTGTCGCGCGAAGACCTTCGCCGACGGAGAGTCCTGATGCCTGGGGAGACTTTCGGCACTAATTTCTCCGCGACGATCGCTCGTTAAATTAGAGCGCCGGGAGGGATAATCCTAACCCCGCGGGTGGAAATTTTAGTTTATAGGTATAGGGTTACTCTATGGTTTGCTCGTTTTTCTTGAGGAATTTTGAACTTTGTAACTTGCGGGAAATGTTTGGTAGTTTTGTGATGACCTTATTACAGGTACGCGCGGAAAGATTGTACGTAAATGTACTTTTTAATTAAGCAGTACCAATACTATTATTTTATTGTATGGAAGAATAATCATAAAAATAGCAAAATTTTAAGAAACATCTTTTTATAGAGTAGTAAATTGTAAAGTGTAGAATTTTGTATTTATTCAAATCTGGAAAAAAGTAAAATATGTTTGCGCCTTGATATTTTTGATTGGCGTGAAATTTTGACATTTGGATTTTTAGAAAAGTCTCTATGCAAATAACATGTTAACCAGCCAAAAGCTGGTTCGTTTTTATCAAAGGTAAAAAATCATGGACCATTTTCTTATTATATTATTTATATCGTTGTTTATTATAAAACCTAATCAATATTTCAAAATGATTATATTTTAAACAATATATTCCATTCACTTGACGGTCATTACACCACATCCAACTAAAATCTGAAATGTGCCAACAATGCAACGTCTATTGATGTTTCTTTTTTTTTAAAGAAACTCAATCTGCCTGAAGAATTTTTTGCATCGCAATTGGGCGATGCATAAAAAGTTGTTCGTCGCGCGCAATGAATACTAGTCTTTTATAAACTGTACCAAAGCTATCATCGTTGAGGCTTCATTTCGAAAACTTTAGCGGCCGAAGTCGGCGCGTTACCATCCGGTTGTTAAAGGCTTCTGTATAACTTCACCGATACACTCTGTGTGCCACCGAATTTGCTTTGTGGGCGGCGCACATTTCAAACTTCGATAACTGCCATCAAAGGCAAGAGTTGAAGGTATTTAGTCTTTAGTTTCCAAGTCCCAAGTTCGAACGTCGTCGGAAAGAAAAATTATTTGTTCAATCTTCATTTTTTTTAACAAATTTTTTCTCGGTTTAGCTGAAAATAAAATTCTTGAAGGTGCGAAACAATTATTATCCCATCTAATTTGTTCGATAAGAATTATCAACTAAAACTTTACATTCTGGGAGTGCTAATTTTGATAAGATTCGTTTTCCCTTTCAAGTACTTTAATCATCAAAGAATAAAACTCTACACTTTCTTCAATGAAGTTATTAATACAAGCCAAGAAACAAATTGCTTAACAAAGCCGATCATTTCATAATCGACAAAAGAACGAGCTGCACAATGTGCCGCTCTGAAAAACTGCAATAACTACCCGTCAATCATCTCGGCGGCGAACAAAGCGTCGCGAACTCCGACCTTGAACCCCGCAGAAAGAGAGAGACGGAGAAAGAACCCGATAACACCGCAGCCAAGACAGACGGACGCTCGTCTCGCGCGCCGCGAGTATAACGGAACCGCTTACGTTTTTCATTGCCGCGCGTCTTTTTACGCGACTCTCCGCCGCACAACGAGTCCCCGACGTCGTTTCGTCGGTCAAGGTGAACGTCGTCGTGTCGCGACTTCTTTCGCGGGGCGCGCTTCGCAACCTTGGATTATCGCCCCGGGAAATTGATGCGCGCAAAATCGCCGCGGCTCGAGAGATCTCTCTCGCTTTTTACGGTCGCCGCGTTTTGTTGCCGACTGCCGCTCGATTTCATTGACGGAAGCGGCGGAAGAGACGAGGTGCGAGGAAGCCGTTTTCGATTCACCGATCTTTTACTCTCGAGAGAGGCGATAAAGTTCGACTTTCTTCCTCGGGGTCTTCTTTTTTTTTTTTTTATCCGACGATCTTTTCGCTCTCCATGCAAAGGAGATTCGCCCCCGCCGAGTTATTCGGATTTCGAGTGTATTTGGTTTGCTCCTCCGGGTATTGGGGAGTGTGAGAACTAAAAATCTTTTATTTTTTCGAGGATTTTATTAGTTTTTCGCTTGAGAACTGGAGGAACGTATCTGGTCGAAAGCTCTTTTAAGATTTTTTTAGGTCACGAGCAAGTTTTTTGCTTTATGGACGAGACATAAAAAATATTACGAGCCTTTATACACGAACAGTCAGCATCCGAAAAACGTCGCACCCGATTCTGTCATATTTTTTTTTTTTTATAAAATACAATATAATTTTACACCATAATTTTATAAATATCCACTTTTACTACTAGAGAAAATCATTGTTTGTTCAACGTTAACATTCAAGCCCTCGTATTTTCTTAGGTCACCTACAATACTCCCTTGCACGCAGCCACTTCGCCAGCGAGAAACCGACTTCAAGTGTACGTCAAACAGACTCTTTAGACAATGATCCAAAAGCGCCAGCGATCTCCTCGCCTCGCTCTTCAATCCGCTCTTCAACGAAAAAGCGACGAGTCCTGACGGATTAACTCCATCCACCCGCTTAATTAATTCAGCCCGACAAAACACCGCGGAAGAGCTTATACATCTTCCGGGGCGAACAAAAAAAAGGGCGAGTCAACGGGGCCGCGCGTGTATCTCGCACCTGAGACCGTAAGGTCGCGAAAAGATGATGCTCGTACACGTATATAGACCGCAAAGTAAGAGAGAGAGGGATGAAGCTGCGCAGCAGGAAAGAGGAGCCGTGCGCTTCACCTACCTGGATATCCGGGGGAGAGGCCGCCGTCGGCTCCTGCGCAGCCGCCAATTATTGTGGGTTAAGTACTTACTGCCGCCGAGCTGCTAAAAAAAGTATTATAGGCCACGGGGAGCTTTGAAATTTGATTTATTTTCGCGTCAACGTTTAGTCGAGTGCCCCGGGAATGGAGGTTTTTTTTTGGTTGCTTTTTTTGGGAGAATATAGGATGACTGCGCGGATCTGGGAGGAAAGCGATACGTAACGCCGGGTCAATTTAGTATCCTCGGATTCGCTGACAAATTTTGAACGAGCAGTTGTGTTTTTCATTAATCAGGTCTATTAGCGTCGTTTGTCAATGGGGACGCGGACAGATTTCCCTTTTGGATGTCTTTTTTTGGATTGCTAAATGATTTTTATTGAGTCATCCTTTTTTAGTAATAATCTCGCGTTTATGCTTTGCAGACTCGAGAGCTCTTTATACAATTCAATTCAATGCGAAATGTATTATTAAGAATCGCTTATTTATAATAATTTATATATGCGTTAATAAACTAGAAATTGTCATTTTGTTTGTTCGAAAATTGTAATGATGACAACGGCGATGTATGCAAATGTCATTCGTTAATGTTATTGATTACCAATCACTTGCGACTGTTATTTTGCAGTCGTTAAAATTCGATTTCAGAGAGTCAATAGCGATTCATCAACGAAATTGTGCCCTTCGTTTAGCGTGCGCAAGACGTTATTATGTTTACCGGTAGTGTTGTAACGGCTTGAAAAGATTCGTCATTCTGTCAACTTTAGGTACACATTGCTGCTCGAGATAGCAATATTTGCTCTTGATATTGTGACAAATGAGAGCTTCCCATTCGGCGGTGAATTTGCAGAAAAGCCGCCATTTTGAGTTAATATTAACATTGCAATGTAGAGTTATCATTTTGTGCTATACACGAGAGAATTGATGCTCGGGGTATTTAATTTGAAATATGGGTTTGTTTAATAATGTTGTTAATCAAGTTTTTTAGATTGAACGCATAAACAATGTCGACTTTAAATGGACTGTATGTCTTCCGTTTCCTTATAAAAGCTTTATTTATTTGAGAATACGTGTCAATTTTTTATAAAGTCATTGCAGTTATTATGACAGTTTATAGCTTTTATTCTCTGAATTTTCACTTACCGTAAGTTATAAAACGGTGTTGTAGCCTTAATTAATGGGGCATTTACGCGTTAAATTAATGCAGTTCTCACATTATACTTAGCGATGCAGATACTATATTAAGTTGGACTGTACTTCGAATTTCACGCGGAAACGCCATAAAGGGCAAACTGACTCTTCTTACACCTATTAAATTGTGAAATAAGAAACTCGTTATCTATTCAAGCTTACTCGTTACATTAATCTAATAATGCGAATAAAAATAAAGTATGTTATCATTAAAACTTTTGTAAATTACCAAAGAGGCTATTTTTTAATTTTTCATTTAACAAACAGACCATTTTTCAAAAATAGCTCCGAAAAGCTATCCATCACAAAGCGCGGCCGCAGAAACTAATGGGCGTCAACAAATGGACGTCGTATAAATGAGCAAAAGGTATATCCGTGTCTTCGTATAACAAAAGCTGCCCACACGCCGCTGCTTGCAAGCACCATTATTTTCAAAAAAAGCTCCATCCCTTTTGCTCTCTCTCTCTCACTCCCTGACACTTTCATTCTTCGAGCGCACGTTTCTTCCGGCAAAATTCGCTCCCATTTCTGTGTATCGTCGTTCTTCATTTTCGCGCGCCTCTGCCCTCCTGCAACCGCATTCCCCGCTTTTTCGTGCTCTCCGCGCCGCGCGGAGAAAAATGAAAAAGGCCAAGGGAAAATAAAAGCTATCGCCCCGAGGAAACTCCGGGGCAGGGTAAACACGCGTGGCGTTCCTGCGCATGTGCCTCTCTATATACGAACGCGCGATCCGGCTGTATTTTTTCTTCTCCTCTTTCCTTCGAAAAAACAAAAAAAAATAGGAACGTAAAGAACAGAGAGGGACTCTGTGCGACGTCGCGCTGATAAGCGGACGCTGCTCGGCCGAGTTTCTGTTTTTAGTATTTCTTCGTGTTCCTTTGCCTTTTTTCCGTTCCTCCTTCCCGCACTTCCTTTCAGCGGATTTGCACGAGCCGGATGATGCGCTCCCTGAATTCTTTCTGTGTAGCCTCGAGCGCGCATCTCTTTCTCTCTCTCTCTCTCTCTCTTTCGCTCTCTTTGGATGGATTCTGATATAGGCTGGCTGCTCGGTTTCCTTTCGCGGTCAAAGCAGTGTTTGTGCTTGAAGGAGGTCGATATTCGAACGAAATAAAATGCAATTACCTGAGAGGCAAATAAAAAAATAAATAAGTATTAAACACGGTTAAACTAAAATTTGAAAATTGTTATTTCCCAATTAAACTTCGAGCAGCTTTAATTTAATTATCATTTTGGCTGCAGCGTAGATTGAATAAAGTTTCGTAACTTTTAAGAGTGTTTTGGAACTAAAATTGACTGTGAACTCTATAAATTCTAAATGTGACCGTTGAAAAAGTGTTATTTCAGTTCTAAAAGAATATATATAGCAAACTTGAGCTTTTATACATCACATAACATACAAGGACACGTCCACAAAGTTAATATTCAGAGACACCCCGTACGTTCTCAGATACTCGGAGAAACTTGAATGAACTTATAATAAAATACGATGCTCTTTACTCACAAAGCTCGAGAAACGTACAACTCCATTTCCTTTATTGAGAAGGTTCTTTGAAAAGTAAATTTCTTAAACGAACGACAAGCGCGGGTTCAAGACTGGAAACCCTCTTAAACACAGTTGACTGAGCCACACGTTCCTCCGTCGTTCCTCGCAATGGGTCAAGTCGGATATCCCACACGTGCATATATATTCCCCTCTAAAATCTTCATACCGGAATTTCCATACGCAAAGTCGACATAAAGTCGACAGTAGGTAACTCCGACTTACTAATGAGTTCTATATAAGGTAAAGGGGGGACGCAAGGTGCTGAATAGCAATTTGGCTTCGGTTAAGATTATGGAAGCTTTTATTCTGGATTTTAAGTGTACTACTTAGCGAATTTTCAAAGCCACCACGACTTCTTTCAGTTTAAGTGAAAGTATTTTTTTGATATTTTATTAAAGTTTAAGCATTTATATTAAAGAATATTCTGCACAGAGTATTCAAAATTAAAAGTAATAGACACTAAAGAAACCATACTGTTACTAATTTTAGAAAATGTAAGACTATGTACACTGTATATAATATAGTTAAAAAAATATTCAAACATTAATGTTAAAATACAGCTCTGAATTTTCACATAGACTGTACTCTTAATACTAAGTATATGAATTTTAATTAATTTAAATTTCAAATTTTAATTAGACATCGAATATTAAATGTTAATTTTCAGCCGTAACATTTTATGCTTTTAGTTAAACATTTTAAACAAACTTTAAATGTAACGTAATAGTAACAAAAAATTTATAAAATAGTTTTTAATAAATTTATTCGAACGTCTCTTTGAATTTAAAGCATTATTCCTGTTTATTAAACGAAAACCATGTGTGCGAAACATTTAATTTTGGATAGTTTATTTACGGCAAGTTTATTTTGTAAATGTTTGTTTTACCCTGGAGGGAAGATTGCTTTTCTTTCTTTTTTTGTAGCTCTCACGTTGATAATACGCTTGAATTGTGAGAGCGAGAATTTTCGCCTGTAGAATAATTGATATTATTGAGAGAAGTTCTTGAAAGCTTCGGAATAATGAAAGCCAAATGGTAGGATTGAATTTTCTAATATAATTATTGGAAACAATATTTGTATTGACAGGTAAAAATTCAGACAGATTTAAACACGAATAAATTGAATCTATTATTGGGGACATAATAAATTTACGATTTTAAAACAAATATCTCATAATGAAAAAGTTTTTTGTTAAAAATGATTTTGAATAAAAATAAAAAGCTTCTGATATTTTTAAAAGATTTTTCCACCTAACAGAGTTCCATTATCAGTATGCTAAAATTGAAATGTCAAACTCATTGTTTGTTACATGTTATAGCATAAAAGCGCAGCATTATAAAATATTATCAAAAAAGGTAGGAAACAAATTGTAATTTTTTTTTAGAAAATTTTATGTGACAACTCGAGTATATGAACAATACATCGGCACGAACTTAGAGAAAAACCATCCGATTTGCTCTATCCTTATTTATTCTTCTCAACTAATATACGAAACAAAAGCATAATACACAATCACTTACCTCAATCTAAAAGTTTTCCCGCACAAAACACCTCGAAAATTACGTCTTCATAATTTCTTCATAATCACCTGTATCGAAACTAGGAGAACAGCTAGAGCAGAACGAGAGAGCCCCCATGAAGGGGACTATAAATAGACACTGACCTGTTGTTGAAGATGCCGGTGACGGTGATGCGCGGCTCGGGCGATAGCCTGCCCCTGGGGTGGACGGCGGGCACCTTGAGCAAGTCGCAGGAGGACTGATGCCTGCGGTAATTGCGACAGGTCCAGGTGTTGCCGACGACGTCCTCGTCGGGCTTGATGGACTGGCGTCGGCCGCTCTCGCCGCCGCCGCCCTCGGAGAGATGCCGGACCAACGGCCGTCTCATCTCTCCTTCGCATACGTCCTCTCGATGGGCAAGGATAAAAGCCTCCTCCCTCCTGCCGAAGTCGCCTGGAAATTCGAGTCTATTGATAGTAACTAGTTCTTTGGGTTTGTTTTTATTTTGCTCTGAAAATTATCAAGTACAATTATTTTAGAGAAAACATTTAATTTAATAAGTAGCATTGGAAATTGTCAGTTTGTTTAACCTTAAAAAATAAATATAGTTTTTTTTCCCAGAAGACTTACATTTTTTTACTTCCAACTTGTAAAAATATTCGGGAAAGATACGGTCTTACTATTTGTACTTTAAATAGAAGATGTAAGAAGCGCATTTTACTCTATTTCCTCGAAACGCGAAACGCTTGATGTTTAAATCTTTTGAATTTGCAAAATTTCAATATTTACCATTTCTGCAATGAAAATACACTTTCGAAATGTTTTAAAAAAAGATGAAATAAAATGCTACGGGATATGAAATAATAATGTTTTGATACTGTGACGTCAAACAAGAACTCGAATTTCATTTGTTTTTTCACTGGACAATCCAAGTGAAGTATTTTTGAGAGGTTTCTATATACGCGAGATAAAAAGGTCAATTTATTCAGAACTGCATTCATTTATGTATTTAGCAATGAACATTGTTTAGTCTGCCAATTCGAAGAAAAATCCCAAAATGTTTGAGCCAATTTAACTTTTTGTGTATGTTAGCCGCATAAAAATACGATAAACCTGTATATTTTAGAATTTTTTTTTATCCGAAATGCTTTTTTAACGTACTAACCGTGCAAATGAAATGAAATTAAATTGCTTTCTTAATTTCCTATTTAAATTATTCGAGCTGTCCATTAACGATTAAATTTAAGTAAAATAATAAAACTAAAGTCGTATTCAAATTTAAAATATTTTTATTTTAAAGAATATTCGAATTTACCGTTAAAAACGTTATAAGAATATTTGAATTTTACCGTTAAAAATCAGATTGATAATTAAACATTAAAAAATAATTCAAAATTTATCTAAAACTTGTTGAACATTTTGGAAGTTAAAAATGAACAGAACAATTTTATTTAACCGATAACGTAGCGACTAACCGCCAAATTAAAGAACTTACGAAATAAAGCATCCAAAATCTTCTGGTTCGTTTGGTTCGTACAAGAAACCCACTCGGAAACTAATCCAACTCTCTTCCCCGAACACTTCTCACTTGTTGCGTCCATCGTTCCTTCTTTCCGCCCTATTCGTAACAATAACAACCGCCAACTTGCACCCCCTCCAAAAATCGTTCTCAAAACTAGAAAAAAAGCGTATACTTCCTACCTTACAGCTCCTCCTCTTGAATTCTCTGCAAGCTCGCGACTCCTCGGCCTCTTCTCCCGCGAGTGTCTGACACACACACGCACGAACTGGTCGCGCGCGTTCAAGTCAACTGGCGCCGGCGGTCCGCGGACACATCTCGAGCGCGCGAAAATCCTGGCTGCGCGCGCAGGGGGGGGAAGGGGGTGGCATATTCGGCGAGCGCCCGTCTTGCACGCGCGCGCTTTCCAAGAAACGCGCGCATCGCCGCGAGCCGAGCTTTTCCCTGAAAAGCGTTAAAATCGCGATCTCGCGCCAAACGTTCGCTCGGTGGCGCCACTTGCCGGTATATAATGACTGCCGCGCAATTTTTGCGCGTCGGACATTGTAGCGTTGGTCGGTAAGGTAGGGACGGGAATATCGTGTTGTTACCGTTGGAAGATTATTAGTTTCAGGTTTTTCGTTTTTCATCGCGGAGGTAGATTTCTGAAATGTTTTTAATTTTGATTGCTCGTCTCTTTCAAAAATAAGTCATTTTATAACTGATGTAGTGGACGTGTTTGATTATCCAAAAAAGAAAAGATACCAAAAAATGTATTTGCAGTTATGGCAACATGGTAAGTTACCTTCTTTTTCATTCATCTTGACTACTTTTTTTTTGTGATTTATTACGTAACATTTAAAAATGCTTTTTAATTTATATATTTGAAAATTTTATTTTGATAAATAAAATTTTATTGTGAAAAATATCTATTTAAATGGTATACGACAAATTTTACCATCATATAATCCATTCATCTGCATCATTATCGCTTCGTTTTCCCTCTTATTAAACTCGTGCAATTAACTTCCCCTTTTTCAGACGCGTCCTCTAATTACTCGAAATTAATTCCACCAATAACTTTGCCCGATTAAGGTACTAAAAAACACTCGAATAATCCAACAACCCTCCTCTCATTATATCGCTAATTTATATCCCGGAGCTTATAGCCCCTATTAATCATCCCGGCCAGTCTCCGTATGCACACCGCCTGTGCATACTCGAACCTCGCGAGATGAAACACGCGAATGCATCCTCTCCTGCCGTAAAAAAAGTAAAGAACGAATTCGAATATAAAACTCGAATTACCATATATCGATCCCGGAGCTGGCGCTCTACGACTGTTTCCATTATGGATGTGTCCAATGGCACAATGGCGAGAGCCTGACTCGTGTGCGTGCGTACACGGCGTGACAACGAAGCTAGAACTCTCCTCCCTCTACCGAGAAATCGTTATGTGAACTCTGAAAAAATAATGAAATCAGCATGACGAGGTATACGGGAACGGCGCACGGAAGCGTCTGCGGGTGTATACATTGATAAGTCTGCCGGTGGATCGATGGTGGTCGCCTGTATATATAGCAGCATCGCGCGCCGAGTTCACGAGTGCGAGCGAATTTTATTTTATCTAAACTGCGCGATAATGTGGTAAAAAAGTATATGTGCGTGCTTGAAAAAAAAAAAATTATTGTATTTTCAAAAGGAAAAAAAGGTTTTATCGTCGTGTTAAAATCTGACGGCTCGTTTTGTGCTTGTTGAAGTCTTTTTAAGGTGTATGAGATATCTTTATCTAATTTCACGTTCTTTTTTTTTTATTTTATTTCTTTATTTCACGCGTAATTCCTTTTAATGAGACTCTTCAGGTACTTACGAATGTAAAGAGCAATTTCTCAAGCTTATTAGAAGTTCTTCCATTCATTTGCGGTACTGCTATAATTTTCCTGAAATCTGAGGCGGAAATATTCTGGTTTTTTTTTATCTTCTTTAACGTCGCTCTATTTACGAAATAATCTGTTGATACTTGTATGAAAGGAGATTTTTATTACCTTCATATCACTGATTGGGAATTTATCGAGCCTTCTTTAAACATAATTAACCCAATTAGAAAACTTAAAGATTGAGAAGTCGAATTTTTTACTCAAAACAAATAACATTTCTTTAAACATTAAAGTAAAACAATCGATTAATTAAAACGACCTGCATTTCTTCGAATCTGCATAATAAATCAATTAAACATCAAATAAGTACCATGTTTAGAAATGTAGTTGCATTTTCTAAGCACATTAATATTGCTTAATATAAAAAACTCTTATTAATACCCAGAACGAGTTTCCAGCATTTAAAAATAAATGTTTTATAATACTGACGTAACAGAAAATTAAATGGATTGAGTTTATGCATGCTCCTTTGTAACTATTTATAAAAGCCGTCTTTTAAAAGCTCCATTCGCATTTGTTGTACGAAACACTAACGTCCAGCACACACGTCTGAATAAATTTACCCAAAAATCAACTCGACTTTCCCCTTCGAAAAATCTCTCCAAAAATCGAGATATATCCCATTTCGCAGCGGCTCGTATAAAATATATTCAATTAGTCCCGCGGGTCCCTGGGAGCGAAAAGCGTCCGCGTGCCTATACGACAAAGCTGGGAAAAGAAGTGGCTGGTTATGCGGCGACACGGTTATACAAACGGTGCCGCACGTGCGCCCGATAAGATAAATTAAAGGCGTGTATCTCGGGCGAAAGCGCGCTCGGCGCACGTGCCTAAAACGCAAGTCGTCGCGCGGAGCGCTCGCTTTGCACTCTCTCCCGAAACTGCTAATTCAGGTGCCGAGCTGTCCGCGAGCTTTTCGAGCTGCAGCTGCTTAGGGGAGTAGAATTTATTTTAAAAAGCCACGTTGCAGCGAAAACGGTTTTTCAATTTATTTTTTATTTTATCAATTAAACGGGAAATATTGCCCAATTACATACCAGAACACTGTCTGGGAAAGAAAAAAAAATACAAGGTACAACCTCTGACGCGCGCACGCAATCAGATAAAAATAAAAAAAAAACTTTGTAAGAAATAAAGTATAAAAAAAATATGTATATATAGCGATGAAAAATTGGTCCCTGTAACGCAATAAAAAACTAACATAGAGCAGTCTATCGTAGAGCAAGCACTCCGAAGCCCTGAGGGACATAATACAAAAAATCAAGCTTACTAAAAAACTATAAGAAAACTAAAACGCAGATGCAAAAGCGCATAAACTAAATCGCATCCGGAATGTAAATTACAACTCCCTCCTCACCGCTGTCTTAAACTCGGAAACCTTCTCCAAGCCCCGAGCCCTTGGTGACAGTTGATTCCATAGACGTGCTAGCCGCGGCTGCCAAGACTAAAAATGAAACTCCGTCCTGCAGGAAGGCTCAAGCATTTATAAGCTTTTTGGAAATGAAAATAACGAAGAAACGTTGCGAGTCAATATCTTAATTTTGACGTTTCTCTCGGCGCGCGATATAGAACAATGCGAGCACGCCGGTCATGTGACGCAAACACTCAAGATATATATACGACAGTCCATCTGTCGCGTCGAAGGCAGCGTGGGCGAGACACTTCTTTGACTGAAAAATTAATGGACGCCGAGTACCGATTGTTTTGCGCGACGAATAGAAAAAAACTATCGATCCCCCGAGTACACGTGCGCGGCACGCATGAATGGAACCTGCGATATATGTATGTATACCTGCGCTCGAAGAAACTGACGAAACGAAAAGTTTGCGGGGATAAATAGTAAATATAGCGGCCGGCTGCGTGAATATAGGCTTTTGCGATGCCGAAGGTACGAAAAGTTTTTTAATACCGAAACTTTGCCGGTAATTTGTCCTTTTTTTTTCTTCGAGCTGCCAATTGGAAATGGTAATGTTTCGAAGAACTTTAATCCCGAACTTTTGTCCATTCCGAGCTCTAACTTTACCATACCTCGCTATTTTACGAGATGGATATAATAAATTAATTGCAATTGTATAAAGCCTGGACCGTAATAAAAAATAAACTGCAACAACTTACAATAACAACCCGTAATTGTTTCTAATAAGCTACTTGATTAACCATGAAAAGAGATAAAAAAATTCAATTTCTTAAAACAATTGCAATCAGCATTAAAGCCAAGCGGTCCGTGATTTCAATTACGAAACCAAGGCCTCCTCGGCGCAGCTCCCATTAGACGAAAAAAGCCTTGATAACGCAAAGTGGCGAGGACAGGGGGGGAGAAACTATAGGCCGACTAGAACAATGGGAAAAGAGAAAGAGCAAGAGGTCCGCCGCGCGAAACCTCATATGCGGCCCGGGAAAAGGGAGCAGGAGAGAAAGATAGGTTCTCAAGAAAGACTCGGCTGTACGTCACGAGATAAAAGCAAACAGTTTATTAGTCGATTTGCTCACATAGTCGTAAACTGTATATTATTATCGCTGTTGTGTTGCAATCGTTTGACAATTATGCGGTAATAAAAGGTGTCCGTGTTGCTTTTTTTTTTTGTTTTCGTCGTCGTGCGGGATTCCTGTCGCCGGAGAAACTTAATTTCGCTGTGAAACGTGAAGTACAAGTGCGACTGATAAACTCGCTTTTCCATTTTTTTTTTTGTTTTTTTTTTCGTTTTTTCGGTAGGTTTCAATTTTTTTTTTTTGCCTCAATTGTCGGTACTTGTTTTTTTAACAGAAAGTTTTTTTTCCAGTAACATTTTCTTAACTTCTTATACATGGCAGTCGAAGCTGTTTCGATACTACATACACACATAGTCTCCGTTCGCTATTGGTTTTTTGTTTTCTGTTCTCGTTTTGTTTTCGCGCAACAATAAAGCAAAAGTAAAAACGGTTAAACATCCGCCGATCGCCCGACGACGTCGACGCCCAAATCTCTCTGTCGGTCCTCGACGTCGTCGTCCGACCTCCGAACCAAACGAATCAGAACCAAACTGAAACGGAAGCCGCGTAACGTAGAATATAATATATCGAGCGTGGCGGTAACTTCGATAAACCCCCGGCGGAAGACGTTGATCCGAGTCTGGGAAATCCGACCGGACTGATCGCAGTCGTAAGGACCGCAGTCCTCGTTCGGAGCGGCTAATATATACGTTCGAGTTCGGCGTATATACTTATTCCAAGGGACATGAGCTTTCGCGACTGCAATCGGTCAAGCCGACGACTTGGCCAGATTCGCGACCCACAACTTGCTCCGGTTTCGCTATATAAACCCTCTTCTCTTTATTTTATTTTTTTTTTTTTTTGGTTATCCTCGCTTGTTTGCAGTAACAGTGTCAACTCGTTTTTAGTTTATATCATCTTCTTTTTTTATATATAAAAATTCAATTAATAATAGTATAATATAACGCAAATCGACAATAATCCAAAGTAAGTGCGAAGTTCGCAGCGTTATCGTCACACATTATCATTTATCATCGACGTTGCAATTCTCTTTTTCCTCTCGAGGTGTCTCTCGCGTTAGCAAGCGGGAGTTACAATCGGCATACAATCGGTATACCGGTCTTGCTCTGACTATTATCGATAAAATCTATTAGGATCTCGTTCAGAGTGCGGATTAATCTATAACGATCAAATTCATATTACTTCTTTTTTTTTATTTCTTTTTATCTTTTTTTTATTTTTTCTCATTACACCTCTAAATCGACTCGCCGGTAAATTTACGTTCTACAGAGACCCGAGCTCGCGAACTCGACACGAGCTCGCTCGCGGCGTCGCGGCGAAAAATTTTTTTATCCGTTTTGTTTATACGTTATTTATTGTGTTTTTTTTTTTTTGTTTATTTTTCTTTAAATATTTATTCTTATTTAGATTGCTTTAACGCTTCTCACGTCACTAAAGCAAACTATATATATTGCAATTACAACCTCGTCTCTTTCTCTGACTCAGACGGCCGTACATTTTCAGCGAGGCGTACATTTAACGATTGGATCTAGCCTTGAATCCACAACAATCGCAATCAAAAGCTTAATTTTTCCGCGAAAAAAGAAAGATTTAACCTCTGGTTTTTCAGCAGCGTAACCTCAGACCAGAAGTCGGGAGAATATATTTACCTGCGCAGTACCCACAGAGTATTTTCTGGCTCACCGCGGCGAAATCGATAATATTAGTTATCCGTCCCGATGCACCGTGGACACCGGATCGACTTCCTAACTAAGACTACCAGTGTTTCAACTTGAGCTTCGAAAATAATCCGTAGACGCTGCACAGGCAACTAGAACCCCCGGAGATCCGCGACTCAGCAAATCATACACAGGCAACAACCGAAAGGGGGCTCAGCACCGATTCAAGGCTGCTCGGACAAAAAAAAAAGAAGAAAATAACGACGAAAATAGTCGGTCAAGGCGAATGAGCTAGAGAAAGAGCGATCGTTTCCATTTATTGCAGACGATAAGAGAGAGAGACAGAAGGGAGGCTGCTGTCCATGTTTAGCTGGGCGGCTGGACCAGGAGTGGGGGGAGAATTTGGATCGTTTCTTCTATGCTGCGCGGGCGGAGAGAGATGACTCGACTAGCAGCCGGCCTGGTGTAGCATCGTCGCCAGCCGAAAGACGCGCATCCAGGCGAACATGTCCGTCGAGAGGGGACGGCAGGTGGTGAGCGCCCGACGGGCCGCCGAGCTCGACTGGCCGGCCGAGGCCGCGGAGGCGCTGCGCTGGAGGGCCGAGGCCACCCGGCAGGGGGTCGCGTTCACCGAACTCATCTCGCTCTCGGATTTCCGGTCCTTCTGCTCTTGCTGCTGCTGCTGGGGCGAGTATTTCATTCTGAAACGTGAGAGAGGAGAAGGGGGGTTGAGATTTGTTTTTTTTATTTTGGTGGGGGCGTGGTTAATTTGAGGGATGAATTACTGGAGTATTGTATTCGATCAATGTGGAGGGAATCAAAATGTTACTTGAATGTACCTTTGATGATAAACAATTCATGTGATATAATTGAAAAATCGAGTAGGTCAAGTTGAAAAGCATTCATTCAGTGCTTTCAAGAGTGACGAATCTCGGTAATTTAAGTTATTATTGGGTGATAATAACGAACGCGTCGAGTTGATAAAATGAAAAATCAATATCGCCATAAGATAAATTAATAGCGATAATTCCGCTCGGCACGCAAAGCGTTATTTTTGTTTTAATGACAGAGACCGCCAATGTTTGCGCGGGAGATAAACCACGAGCGAAAATCAGTTTGATGTTATCGATTAACCCGCGGACACGTGGTGGCTGAAAATGTCAACTTGACTTTATTGATTCCCCGATATCAAACAGCGCCTCATCAGCAGTTTTAAATTTAAGTTTCACGGACGCGCAAGCTATATTATAATAAGTTTGACTTCTATATAATATTGCAGCTTTTCTTTTCGCACAATTGTTCGCGGCTATTTTAAAGTCGGCAATTAGAGCCGCTTCCGTGTAGGAGGTTTAAGGTACGGAATGAATAAAACATTGTGGTTATAACGAGCTAAGAATCTCAGTTATTAAACAATCGATCACGGTTTAAAATACGTTGACTCGTAGCTGTTTTAAAGTATTGAAACTGTTAAAAGTGACGCAGTTATTGTAAATATCCATTCGCTTCTAATGTAAATAGGTATAATAAGCGACTACTATTTTTAAATACACGTGGAGAAATGTTTTCAATGAATGGTCATTCAAGCCAGTATTAAACATCCACGTATAGAGCTTTTTCGCTGCCCACAATTGCAGATAAAAACTTATTTTTAAAGAAATCTTTAAAAATAAATGCATTAAACAGTTCTCCCGACAGTTACACCACTGGGAAATAGTAATTTCGTTCTGTATAGACAGTAGCAAACGGCAGTTTAAGAGGCGTTACGATATTTCCTGTACTTTATTGTCGCGATAAGAAGCCGTACACGCTTGAATTTTCATTTAAGGGCTGTCCCCGCACCGATAAACATTCCGATTTTATCACCATTCCTATACTGGCAATTGCATATTTTCCAATGTTTCGGAACTCGCTCGGGCGGAAAATTTCATTTCGAACTCGAAATTGCTTCCAATCGTGCAACTCGAAAACTTTTCTCAAAGTATACCAAAAAATTCCCACCGACGACTCTAAAAATCTCCAGCCACGCTGCAGATATATTTCAAAAATCTCTCTACCGTCCTGCCAAAAATCCCCCCCGTGTTACCTCGAGCCGCTCGCGATCCAGTGCTTGAAGCGCCTGAGCCTCTCTCGAATCCCCGAGATCATTATCGAGCCAGCAGCGCTCCCGCCATCGAAGGATGATCCGCGCGGCTCTGCCGCGCCGAGCCAACTGAATAAAAGCCTCCACAGCCCGCGACCTGGTCACGGCCGGCGCGCGCCGTCGTTCATTTTATCTATAGGACTGCCGAGGGGGGCTCTCTCTCTCTCTCTCTGTCGCGCGGGCGCGTGCGCCGCGCCGATCAAGGCCTGCATGCACTCCAGATTTTTACCCTGCCTGCACCTGTGGCTGCTGCTGCTGCTGCTGCTTTTTGCTTTGTTACACCGAGCTTTTTAGGCTAATTGGCGGCTGGTTCGACGCAACAGGGCTGCGCGGGAAGTAAGGAAGGATTTTCTTTTTTTTGTTTGCTCTTGGGGAAATTCAGCGAATTCGCGAAGGAGTTCATGAACACGGAATTTGATCATTTTTTTAGACGGTTGAATTCTAATGCTATAGTTTTCACGTGCTGTTAAATTGGACAATAAACCGCCTTCTATCGAGTCGTCAAAACAATTATTGTATTTACCAGCTGCAGCATATTTAAAACACCACTCTTAATTATGCACTTTATCGCTTTGACGAAACAGATGACTTAATAAAAATCATAACGCAGTGCATTTACCTCCGCTGGCTCTCTCTGTTATATTCGTTAAAACGCCCGCGTCCTGCTATCTCCGCGCAAACATCCCGTCTTCCTACTTTATTTTTCGGGTATCGCGCCGCGGCCCGGGATATCAAAGTCGCTCTTTTATTCTAGGAATGTACGGTAATGTTATGTGAGTGTACGAGCGAGCAGGAAGAGCGAAGTTTAACAGGTTTATTTTGGCGGCGCTTCGAGGGAGCCATTATCTATTCATCTGCGGGAGTTGTTTTTACGGAAATTTATGCGGTAAAATATGTGTGTAAGATATTTCGTGCAGCGGAGGAGTTATTTTTTTAGAGTTTCATTAGTGGGAAGAGCAATGAGACGAGTTTTTTTAATTAAATAAACTAATTTGAGAAATACGCAGAGTTACGAATATTTTGTGTTTTAAAGATTTTAATTAAGAAAGTTGTTTTAAAGGAAAAACATTCAAATTTTAAAGTATTGAAATGTAAACGTTTACTTAATTTTAGTAAAGTAGTGCAAGTCACAGTATTATTTTGTCATTACTTCAGGGGTCTATTAACTCTTCATGACTATAATTTATAAGAAAAACCTATTTTCGCGGCGTATTTTCAACCTATATTCCTTACACGTTTTTAACGCCTTCATTTCCCTGGTGTACATATTTTCCGATGAAAATGTAAACAATGAAAAATAACAGCAGAAAGTTTTAGTTTCAAAGCATACAACTGTAATAAATTCAACGGGCATAAAATAACGTTGTCGTAATTAGAAATTTTAAGAAAACATTGTAATTCACGGAATTAATTAGACAATAGATTACAAAATCCTTTCAATAACATTGTCATAACTAGACATTTTAAGAAAAATATTGTTCGCGGAATCAGTTAGATAATAGACCACAAAATCTTTTCAAACTTTACACTTTTAAACTTATTCCTTGTTTCCTCACAAGCTGTCTTCACAAAAATGTCTCCGCATAAAAAGAAAATTTACCAATAATTACAGCAGGTACACTCAACGTAAACTCAATAAAAAAAAAACCCGTCCGTCGACTCTACAATACTTAATTTACCAGTCGCAAACCTCCGCTCTCGCCACACTTACTTCTCAGCCGTCACTCAGTACACGTCGCGGAGCAGAAAACTGTCAAGACAACCGATCGGCTCGGCGGGCGCACGAAAACTAAGACTCGTCGCGCGAGTCCCGCAGGCTGCTCTCGCTCGCTCCGCGGACGAAAATCCGGGTTACGCCGCCTCTTGCCGCGCGAGTATATCGTAGAGGCGCGCGCGTGCATCGCTCGCCCACATCATCATCGCGCGCGCGAGATAGAGAGACCGCGCGGGGAGAGCATTGACATTTTCCGCGGCCGCGGCTCTCTCTCTCGTGCGAACACGCGCGGCGGCGGCGGCGGCGGCTCCTCTTTTTGTCCTCGGCTTGCGCAAAGGCGCAGCGAGATGCGCGCGGGATTTGTTATTTTTTCGCGCGCGCACCGCTCAATCGCTGATGGTGAAGCTCCGCGAGGCGAGAGCGGCGGCGGCTTTTTGCGGAGCGCGCGTCACTCGCGCGAGTTTGAGGGAACGCAGACACGCGCTGCACCGAGAGAGAGAGACGCGCTGCTAAGCCGCTGGCTGCTCCAGATATCGATTTGCGGGTGGTTTTATTTCGGTGGCGGGGCTGCGGTTAATTTTGGGGATTCGCGTGTTCTTTGGATTTTGAGCGGTTAGTTTACGCGGGGAAAATTGCGATAATTCGGTTAGCTTTATCGTGCGCGCTGTGGTAATGGTCTTTGAATTTAAAATGAATGGATTTCGCGGAAATTTAAGTGGCTCCGAGGTTCTTGGAGTTGCATGCAGATACGTGCTTTGGCTCTTTACACGCTTTTTCTTCGTTCCCACAACACGCAAGATGATACACAAGGAAATGTTTTACATCACCGCTTAATTAAAGCAGTTAAATAAGAACCCGCAGAAGAAAAAAAAAAAAAACATTGAATGGCCGCTGATGTAACGCCAGATCTAATTGTTCATGAAAGCGCTGAAATAATTTACTCCGAGGTGCATAAAAGAATTTTTTTACATAATTTTTTTTTTTGTAGGTTACAAGTAATATTCTAACTTTTTTCTCGAAATGGCAATTAAAAATTATTGAGGAATGAAAATTGAATGTCAACGTGAAAGCAGTTAAATCGCTGATAATTAATGTCGCGCTCGAATAGTTTTCCCGATTTACAAACGGCTCCCGAGCACATCAACTCGGACTATACAGCCAGACTTAATTTAAGCCTAGTCTTTTCACAAGGCTTTCCACAAGGTTATACCAACTAAGCCCGATTAAAAAATTCCCGCACGACTGGACTAATAATCATTATGTGGCAGCTCCGCTGAAATTTTGTTTTCTCCGTATTTAATCGTTTCGAAACCCCATTACTCATTTTGTCAGACGACAGAGATGTACGCAAATTAAATCAATTGCCAGGCAGGAAACGAGCTTTCTATTTACAAAACGTTGAAAACTCCTCTCTCGTCGACAGAAGTGCGCGCTTACGTATATAAATTTCGAAAAGAATGACTGAACCGCGTCGCTATTGATTAATATCCGTTGAATTATATCTCATTGAAAGAAATGTTTCTATCGCCTCGTTTCATATCAAACGCACTCCTCGAGATGTTTAACAGCCATCCAGGCGCTGTGTTTTAAAAAATACCCTCGCCAACAAATGAGGCGAAGATAAGTCACTCGACTCATCCGTGTCACTTCCTTGTGTCTCTCTTCTCGCTCTCCCTCGAGTCGCCGCCGACACGTGCGCCGTATTAAATCTGATCTTCCTCCGACCGCGTTTACGCCTGCTTTTGATTACAAATCCCCGTCGAAAGCTCGAGGCGCGACGACTCTCGAGCTTTATCGCGTCCTTTTCACTCCGCGCGATTAACGAACTCTTTATCGCCGCGGGATTATATCCGCATTTTTTTGACGAGGCCAGTATAATATGAAAACACCGTTAATTGCCGAATATAATCCGATTGAGAATTTTGACGAGGCCGCGCTCATCTCCGCGATCGTAATCGGCGGCGGCCTCAAATCGGGCGATAAGCGCCGACGACACTCCTCTCGAAAATGCGCCGTGATTTTTCAAAGCCCATCGTGGTCTCCGGCGTAAACCAGCCCGGCACGTGACTCCGTGTTTACCGGCTCGGCGGCACTGGAACGCACCAGTTGTAATCAAGCTTGGCGCGCGTCATTAGCGTCTTTTCAGCTTAGACGGGAGAGAGAGAGAGAGAGAGAGAGAGAGACTCCCAAGTGGGTCGCTCGGAGCCGCTTCTCCTCTTTTTTTTCTCTCTGTTCCCGCTCCTCGAGATGGACGCGCGCGCGATCGAGCGCGGATCGATTGCGCTCGTTTTCACGCGACGGCTGATCGCGGGCCGATTACTCGATTATACCGACGGCGGCTATTTCGGTGAGTCGGGGGCGAGCTTGCGATCGAGCTGTAATTGTTTATCGCTCTCGACGGGAGCGCCGGCTGTCGATCGGCTTTGCTGTGGGATTTAATGCGCTGATTGCTACTTTCTGGGCTTGGAGATAATTTCCCTTTTTTTTTACGTTACCCGCGATTTAATCAATTTTCTTTTCTTTTTTTTTTGAAAGCACAACGGCGCGTTAATGGAGACGGAGTAATCCTTGTTTTTCCATGCAAATAGTCCGGAATTAATGAAGAAAGGCACGCTTGAAAATCAATACTTTAACCCCCCGAGCGAGCAAATTGCCCGGGAGCCTCGTTTGCATACCATTGTGTCCACCATATTGACGAAGCGAATCACCTCAGCCTCGGATAAACTAGTTTAGCTCGATCGTCGCTCTCGGGCAAAAAAAAAAAGAAGCGTGTCGCCTAATGAAATCCGCGCGAGTAAGGCTGCCCTCTCCTTGCGCAACGCAATTCTTATCTGCAAAAGAGCGGCGCGCGGTGCAGCAGCCGCGACTGTCGAAAAAGTGCGATATTGTCGCCTCCTACTGGAGCGTGACGTTATATATGTATATATATCTGGCCGACGAGCGAAGCTTTTTCGAAGCCCCCCAGCTGCTTATTACGCCGCGCTCTGCCGCTGCAATTGCGATCTCTCTCGGTGTGCGCAGTTGTCCGTGGCGCAACTCCGAGACTCGCTTCTTTTCTCTCTCTCTCTCACTCTCCTCGTCAGCTGCCATTGTCTTACGCGGCCGTGATTAGCACTTGCCGCGCACCGCGCGGTGCAATTCGCCATTGTGGCTCGATCGTTTGATTTTTTTCAGAGGCAATTAAGGTTTAATTTAGCGCCCGAGATATCGGGGTAATTATTTTTACGCCTAGTTACAATCGATCGCCGGGAGTAATGGCTCTCCTATTAATCTACTTAGATTAAATTCGCGTCGATGTTTTGTGTCGCGGTGACGTGTTTGCGAAAGATTTGTTTAATCGTTCGTTTATTATTTCGAAAACAATGGACTTTGTTTGTAAAACCGAGACTTCCTCCTCGTGCCGTAAATTATATCAATTATACCGCTGTCCATTATCAGAGTCAACATCTAACATTACGCTCTTCTCACCCCGAACTCGGCGCCAAGAAAGAAGCGCGAGGCTAAAAGCCAAAAGATCGCCTCTTCTCTCGACAAACACATCCGCGATCAGCCGAAAATTTCCGCGCTCGATCGCAGCCCGCATCAAAAGCAGCTGAGCGAAATTCTAACTCCCGCCGTTTATAAACGCGGCTAAAACGCGACGTTCCCGCGCGACGTTAAGCGAAAACAAGCTCGTAAAGCCGCGCGGCGTAAACGTTCGCCGGGAGCTTTTATACATAATAGCGCCGAGAGCCGATGATCGTTACGCGACGACTTCGAAATAAAGGGGGCGAAAAATAAAGAGGGAGGAGCGGAACGCGGCCAGAATCAGGAATTGTGTCGCTTTCGCGTTTTGATCGTTTACGGAGCGGCGGATGCACCACGCGTTTGGGAAAGAAGGCTTTTGCGCGCTTTTACGGTTATGGTGCTGGTTGTCATGCACGTCGGATATTGACCCTTAAATTGTGAGGAAGAAACATGTTAAACTTGATGTCCCGCACAAATTTATTTAATTTAAGAAAGTATCTTGTTTTTTTAGATCCTTCGTTCGAAGCTTTTAAGCGATTAATCATATATGCTAAACCGTTATTTTACCGTAAATTTTTATTTTTCAAGATCGACGGATTATATTCTAACATTTTACATTCAACCGAAATTTATTCACACGAAAGCTCTAAAAAGAATAAAAAACAAGCGAAGCTTTCATCTTAAATAATCTGATCGCCCTACTTTCCGCAACGAAGAGAAATGACTTAGAGGGGGATAACTCTATATCAAAATCAGAAACTTTACGAGAACGAAAACGAGCGCGGAGAATATGACACGCGAGCCGCCGCGCCGTCGAGCGTCACCGCGCTCGAGACGCTCTTTCTTTTTTTCCATGGCTCTTTTCCTCCACGGAGCGCGGCGAAGAAAGCGTCGCGTTTGCATATTCAATTTTCACGCTGCATCGTAAAAAAAAAGTGACGTAAGCCACACACTCGGAGGTACGACGCGTTAACCGATGCAAATGAGAAAGGCGAATAGGACAGTTTTGCGCTGGAACCAATTATATAGGACCCGGCTGGAAACTGACAAAGCTCGGAAAAATGTCGGATCCCCTCGAGCAAGGATGAAATTCGCGGCGCGTTCGCTCGGAAAATAAAGCGTAAAGCGCGCGGCGAGTTTATAAAGTTTGACAGAATTGTCTAAAATTGAACGCGGCGCACCTGGTTCTGCGCGCGCGTCCGTGTAAATAAATGACGTCGGCGCGAGTTGGACGGCTGTAAATAAATCTCGAAGACTGGTTCGTAAATATTATTATGCGGATTCCGAATTTTCGCCGGTCTTCGAGACGAGCGACGCTTTTTCCAACGTTCTTAAGTGCCGGTAATCAGCCTTGACTTGCAATTAGAGCGACGTTCTAACTTTGTTAAGGTTCGTTCTCTTGCTGAAAAACTGCAGAAGGGAAAACTGAATTTTGGCTAAAATTACATGGACTTTTATCAAACTTGATTGTTCATAAAAAAGTTGAAATTAAACTCCATTTTATATCTTTTACTTATTTTTAGAATTTTCAATTCAATAACCACATAAACTATTATACAAAAAGCAAACTTTCCCCGGTTACAAATCCAGAAAATTTCTCCGTTCCTCTCTCCAAAACTCTCCGCCACCATTATCCGAAAAGCCCGAAAACTCCGGAGTTCCTGTAGGTCCCGCAGGAAGCTTGATCGAACGAAGCGCGGAGAGGAAGGAGCTGCATCGGGGCTTTAAAACATTCAGCCATCCTCGCGCTCGCGAGAGAGTGAGAGAGAGAGAGAGAGACGCCCACGCAGCCTTGCGCAGGCGCCCCGCCCGCAGTCAGCTGATTCCCTAGACCTACTTTTCGCGGACGCCCCGATGACGACTCGGGCGCTTTCGCACCCCGAATTCCTCTCGAGTTTTAACGGAACACGCAGCCGCCCTAAATTTCGACTCGAGGTCGCGAGAGAGACAGAGAGAGAGAGAGAGAGAGAGAGAGAGAGAGCGACTTCTCCTCCCGCGGCCTCTCTTTGCGTCCGTGTTAGGAAGATGTGGAGCCGAGAGAGTCTGTGCGAGTGGGGGATTAGCTTGAATTTGCCTGCCCGCCGGTGAGCCTCCTGCTTTGTGTTCCGGATTTTTTCGGTTTTTTGAGGCTGGAGGAAGCTCGATTTTCAGGCTCCCGATTAGAAGACAGTCGGGTTTGAACTCGATGGTCGGGAGGAGAGTGAAATTGTTATTGATTCTAACGAACTTTTGATTTCGCTGTGGAATTTATCAATAAATTTAATTTGGCGCTAAACGTGTTATGACAGTGTAGTTAATGAATTGTTCATTTAAACTGCTTCAAATGACCGGAACAAAATGACGTTACCTGATAATTGTTATAATAAATATAATAAACACGCTTCTCATTGATAATTTTCATTCGGTAAACAAAATTGAATGAAGAACTTTGTAAATATTAGAAACGACTCGTTCTAAATACGAGGTAGTCATAAATCGAGCCCTTCCACTTTCCTCATAATAAACTCGTTTTTTTTCCGAGTCTTTCATTATTTTTAAACGCAGTAAAAGATCCTCTTAAGATTTCTAAAAACGACAATGCAGTAAATCTCGATTTAACAGGAATAAACTTACTCTAAATATAGACAGACGAGCCGCTTCGGCCATTTGAATTCGAATGTCAGCTTTATCGCCGACGAGGCACACAGACGACAGAAATAAAAAATTTAATTTTTCCTCCCCTTTCGGCTCTGTTGCTTTTTTATTTGTCTGAAAGGCTCTCTCTCCCGGCGGGGCTTTTCATTTAATTCGTTAACTCGGCAGGGCGAAACAATTATTACTCCGAACGAGAGAGTAATAGTTTTAGTCTCGAAAGTTGCTCGGAAGAAAATGCTTTGAAGGTGATTAAATTTTCAAGTCCCGCGCAAAAATCCCTCAACTCTGGCTCTCATTAAAGCTTAGTTTGATTCATTTGCCGTCTTTGTGCGATTTTTATTCTAATTGCATTGTGCTGGGAGTGTCTTCCATTACGCGGGAAAATATTTCGGTCTTCGAAGTTAATTAATAAAATGTGCTTTCGCTATTTTCGCTGCGCGTCAGCAATTTTCTTTTCACTTTTGCGTATTAAAAGCGACTTTAATTTGCCTTTGTGCGTGAATCTACACTTTTGTGTTAGTCGGATAAAGAGTCCCGAGAGATTACTCCTCGTAATATGCTTGTACATCAAATGAAATTGATGCAGTTACGTAATTACTATTACTTACTACCGATTATGCCAACTATATCAGCTTTTTTTTTAAAAATCTCTCCCGCTCATAATCCAAACTCGTTCCTACATTAAAACTTTTATTTTCAAAATTCAAAAAATCTTACCGATACAGTCCCGTTTAAAAAAACAAACCAGCCCACCTCTTCGACTCCCGAATAATTAGTCCGTCGCTCGGCGCCCAGTCACCCGGCAAAATCACCGACCGAAAAAGCAATCCCGAATCCCCCCCCCACCTGCCGAGAGCGACGAAAATCAACAAACTCCGCTCCGAAAAGGCCAGAAAAGAAGCCGCTCGCCGAGAGAGAGAGAGCCAGCGGAGCGTCGCGTGGGCGTCCGATATTCGGCCCCGGGTTTCCGTGTCTTCCGCCTTTCTCTCTCTCTCTCTCTCGGTCGCGCGCTCGAGAGCTCTGTGTGTGCATCGATTGAGAAATTTCGACGGCGTCGAGAGGGTATTTACCTTGGCGCGCGGCTCTGCGGAGTGGACCGTTTTTTTTTTTTAATTCATGCGCCGTCTTCGGCTTGGAAGAGCGAGAGTTCGAGGAGGTGATTTTCTCGGGTTTGTAAAACAAGCGGGATCCGCGAGTTAGAGATTTTGTTTTCAAAGGAAATATTAATCGGATTTATTAATAAACACGACCGCTTGTGTATGCTTTGGAGGCGTAAAATTGCGGTGGAGACGTTCGGGCTTCTGGTTATTACTGGCTTAATCTACCGAGGCAAAAATGTTTTTAATATCTGCTTAATAGTAATGCGGCGAAGCGTCAGAATTGAAAATTACTAATCCTATTAATTTTATGCCACTATATTAATTTATACCCGTTCGATTGAGAAAGATGATTATAAATTATGACTTTTCGTAAGGTTAATCAGAAGCTTTCCAATTTTCCATCTCCAATTATAAAAGAAAAATCTACTTTTACAATGTTTTTCACTTGAGCCCTCCCTTTCCCTCATTTAACAAGACCACACTCCAGCCAACCCTCGTCTCATTCTCTTAAAGCAACACTTAACCTACTCGTCGCGCCGATTCCGAACCCGCGAGTATCCTCCAGCAATTAGCCCTCATTCATCGACTCCCCGAGAAGCGCTCGGAAGCACCTCCTCCTCTCCTAATCCGCGACTAATCGTCCGTCGATCCCTCGTCGATTGCCGCGCTCCGCGGCGAGCGCGCAAAAAAAGGCGTCGTCGCCGCGGGATTACGCCAGTCGCGTGACGTCACTCCCTTCTGAGATCACTGCTCGTCCGTCGATGCGAAATCTCGTCGTCGGTGCACAATTAAAAGCCGCGCCGCGGCCGAGTTTTTCGAGCGCGGCGCTCGCATTGTAAACATTGCGTAAGGGAGCCGACTGACGAGTCAACTTTGACTTGGAAATTGTTTTCGCTTTCGTTGTATGTACGTAATCGCGGATTCTCGCGCGGCTCGCTCGCGGCGTGAGCCGATATATATTTATAGCGGCATTGCTAAGCGAGATGCGCGCGAGTCGCTATTTTTTAGGAATAATAAGCCGCGCTGCATCGTTACTTTTGAAGGCCGCTGCGAGTTTTTTTTTTTTTTTTTTTGTTACAATCGTCGGAGGAGGAGCGTTTGTTTTATTTCTTCCGCTGTTATTTACGAACGCGTGTATCGTTAAGATAAACGACGCTGCTCGTTTTTGCAGCGAACGGTAAACATTAACCAATCCACTTAATAAAAGGAAACTCGTCGAGCGAGAAAAAACGTCTGATTCCACTGACTAATACCTCCACTCGACCCTTCGATTCGAACTCGGAAATCACTCCCGTTCTCCGCCTCTCGGCCGAAAATCCGAGCGCATCAATCAAAAACACGACTCCGCCACAAAGAGGAAAAGGCCTCCCCGGCAAGTCCTCCCCTTCTTCCAGGCGTCTAGCTCCGTCGGGGCATCGCACGGCCGCCGTAATCGCATAAAGAGCGTCGCGTCAAAGTGGCACACACATACACACTCCGGCCCAGCGGAGAAGAAGCTGATCGGCCGTAACGAGTCTCTTTCTCTCTCGGGGAAAAAGGCCTCGCGGCAAAAATTCGAGAGCCCCGAGACGGGGAGGCTGCGGGCAGATAGAGAGAGAGAGAGAGGGCGCAAAACGGAGGGAGAGAGACGGAGAAGAGTTGCCTGGTAACCGCGCTTCGCCGACTCGAAAATCGGCGCTGCCCTCCGGGAATCGATCAGCTGCCCTTTCGACTCCGCCAGCAGCAGCGGCAGTCCTCCGAAAATTAGCTTGATAAACAAACGGAACGAAAGCCGCGACGATCGATCCCCCCGCGCGAAAGACACCCCTTTTGCTTTCCCTCCGACGATCGATCCACCCCGTCTGCGCGCGAGTCCACACACAGAGGTAGAGAGAGACGGTCGCGCTCTCTCCCGTCCCGAGGTTAGCAGCCCGCCGTCGATCTCGCGAGCTTTCAGTGAAAAAGCCCCGGTCCCATCGGACACCCCGCCTCTCTCTCGGTACTCACCTCGAGTTAAGCTGACTGGTGGAAGGACTGGCCTTAGCTGGGTGTACGGCGGGCCGAGGCGTCTGAGTGTCAGCTCGAGCCGTTCCGTACTGGCTCGGCGAGCGTCGCCTAAGTATATAACTTGGCGGGCTCGGGCCGCCGCCGCGGCCGCGAGAGAGCGAGAGAGAGAGAGAGAGAGAGAGAGAAGGGAGGACGACGCGCGATCAGGCCTGCGCGCGGCGCCCGGTGCATCGAGCGCCCGGACGCGGACCGACGGAGGTAGGAGGTAGAGAGCCCGCCGCCGCGATCCGGTTCTAGCTGGAATTCCCGCTGGATCCGATATGTGCTGCACACCCCACCGAAAACTGAGAGGGTGCGTTTCTCTCTCGCTTTCTTTATTTACGACCTCCTGGGGGTGGCCCGTTGCCGAGGATGAAATCTGGACGCTGCCGGCTTGATGGAGGTTTCGTTGAGGGACTGAGAGCTGGACGAGTGATGGATTTTTTTCAGTGTTCGCGGAGAAGCAGACGGGGAATGTGGTTATATTTTTAAACTACGCAAATCTGATAAGTGCTGCTTAAAAGCTTATCGTGTGTTATTTAAAAATAAATATAAAGGTTACACTAAATTGTTTTTTTCATAGAATATTATTCAGTGTTTTTTCTGCAAACCGTTAACTGTACATAAAATAATACCGCCTCGCGGATCGATATCGTATAAGCCATAAAATATTCAAACCTCCCCCCCCCCTTCCCCGAAAAAGACGGGGCGAATTACAAATATTCTCAGGCGAGAGAGAGAGAGAGAAACGGGTCGTAAATTATCCAGCTATCGGTCCGTACTCCTCCCGTCGCGCCTCATAAGCGATAAATTATTTCGCTCGTAAAGCGAATATTGCCCGTTGAAGGATCACCCGAACTGACACTTCGACCCCGCAGTTTAGGCTCTAAATGCTCGCGCCGCCGCGGCCAGATTCACTCGTCGGGGGGGGGCGCAGTCGAATTTTGGCTCCGACGGGCCTCGTTATATTATGGGCATTGGTCGCGCTCGCGAATTTTCTTACCGACGAGTCTGTTTAATACATGAGCGTATCATTGTTGAATTATTTATCAATGAATTATTTATAAGCAGCGGAGAGGCACTCCGACGGCGAGGCTGCAGTGTCAGCGCAATCATTTAAACTCACTTGTCTGTAAAAGGTTGTTTGTGCAAAGGATTATAAATAAAACTGACCTGAAAAACTGGGTTTTGTATTAAACAATATGTATGCATAAAGCGAATTGCCGACGAGAATAATTACCTACAGGTATGAGTTGAGCGAATTTTTTATATTTTGAAAAGGAGGAATGAGTTTTATTAAATAAATATAATTAATGCGTCCTGAAATCTGGGTGGAAATATGTTTAATTAACGATGACCCACATAGCGAACTTTATTCGATATTTGCATAGTATATTCATTAAAAATGTATAAAGCTTTCAGAGTAAAGATTTACTTACCTTTTTGTTCTCAGATGATGACGTTAAATACTTGGTAACGGCAAAATTGAATTTCCACGGAAAACACACAAAACAGATCTCTGCAAATTGTAAGTTACTGCGAGCAGATTTTGTTTTAAAAGCTTTCACGAACTACGGACAAAATAGCATTTACTTTCAAAAAAGAGCAACATCACAATGTCTCTGTTAGCTTTTATAAAAACCGAAAGTGTAAACCGCAAAAAATGGTGTTCAAAACAACAAAGTGACTGTTGGTACAGAAAAAACTGCATTCTTCTTTTATTAAACCTTTATTGGAATTTCATTCGTTCGACTCATTGCTAAATATTTTACCTCATACGCATTAGATTTTGCGGCCGTGAGATAAGAGAAATGATTTCAATCAATCAAGTTTTCTACGGCAAGGTAAGAACGTTGCGAGATCTAATAGACAGATATACGCTTATTAAAATTAGGATTGAGAACGCTTTGTGCAATCCATTGTTATGTCAACGATTCGTGCTGTCATAGAAATACGTTTTTTGAATTGTTAAGCATCTAATTAGAAAACTAATTTGATTATGATTTACTCGATATTGTTCGTCAAAGTTGCCATTAGAAAATTAAGCTTCAAAAACCGAGTGTTCATATAGCCGTTTTCCAATTTATTTTTTAAAAACTCAATTTATAACTATTAGAATGCATAATTTATATATTCTATTTTTAGATGGGGCAAGAATATTTCGATATTAAGTGGTATTATAACGATCGAAAATTGATTAAAGGAAGTGAAAATTCTGTCGAAATTAAAGATAATGAGAATTGTTAGGTAAATTAAGAGAGGCAAGAAAAAGCTATGACAATATTATAATTTATTTTATAATAAAATATAAAATTATATAATAAAATAGTTCTAAAAATAAAAATGTAATATACATTATTCAAAGTTTTATGTTTCATAACTTAAAAAAACGAATTTGTTCAAACCTGTTTATTTTATGAAAAAACTTTTATTTTAAAAAAGTAGTTGCAATTTGTTCGATGTATAAAAAAAAACATATCTTACTTCCTTCAGGCATTCCAAGTTTTTACAGTGTACTTTACTCTTTTGAATTATTACCTTTAATGCGTCACAAAAAGCGAGCTTCAACTACACACTAAAAATTTCCAAGTGCGTTACCCTTATTTTATTACTTACGTGACCATTTTTTCAAAAGTTACGAGAACTAGTTTTTCAAAACTGTTCCACCTCATCTCGCAAAATAAACTGATAAAAACAATACTTCTACTCTAACGTACCACGCAATCATCATCCCGTCAATTTTTGAAAACCCTTCCGCCTAATATAGCAACACCCAATATCCTCCGATATCGAATATCCCGTAAATAAATTCATCCGGCATAAAGCATCGCATAAAAAGTGAAAGCGCCCCAAGTTTCTCAGTGAAAAGCGTAATTGGAGAAGTGAAAACGACACTGAAATCCACTCCAATAACGCGCGCGAGCCTCTCCAAAGCTGAAAACCGAAGATGAAAGCCCGGAACGAAAAGCGGACAGTGACAAATAGTCCCCCCCTCTCTCCCTGCACCGGGAATCTATCTTTTTCGAGATTCGACACAATCGCTCTGCCTTCCGTCTATCCCGACGACTTACGTAACCCTCCTCCCACGCAAGCAGGCCAGAAGGACAGAGGTAAAAATCCCGATAAGGACAACAATAGTCAGTCCTCAATCTAATAAACAAAGCACGCGGCGAAAGAAAGGTGAAAGTGACTCGGCGCGAGGGTGCGGAGCTGCATCGACCGTCGTTTTGTTTTATTTCTTTCTTTTTTTCGAAAAATCGCGGACTGGACTGACCTACAAATCGCGGGGAGGGACGACTCGGCCGGAGCGGATTAATTAAGAGGGAATGGAGATGTATGGATTATCGAGAGCCCCGCAGTCGAGCGCGGCCGATTGCGTTTTGTGGTTTCGAGTGGCTTTTTCATCGGAGGGAGATTCCTTTGGAGAGCGTCTTGTTGATCGAGGGGATTGGCGCTCGAGAGGTATTTCGAAAAAAAAAAAAATCACGAGGGGAGGATATGCTCGTGGGAGCAATTTTTTTTAGTATCGTATACTCGCTAAGTGATCTTTATTACTTTTCCGAGATCTTGCTCGAAAGGATGACACTCGAGCGCTGCTTCTAATGGAATGTTTTGATTACAATAAAGTGGGTATACGCGGCTTTGACCCAAGAACGCCGTTCTCCTTGAATGAAATTAATCCGTAAGATATAACGTTTATTACGCCGAAATAATTGGGGCATCCAACCAAATGGTGATTATTCCCCCGCAGACGAAATTAAATTGGCTGCTTCAATGTTAATTAAACGTAGTTTACATTATATTCTATATCTTATCGCACAGACGTGCTACTCCCACGCCGCGAGCACATCCCAAGTCGACCCTGACACGGTAACCTTTCCAGGACGTCCGGATGAAGCGCGGAAATGTCAAAGTTAAAGAAGATGCTCGCGCGACTAAAAGTAATTATTATAGTAACAGTATTAAATATTTTTATGATAATTAGCTGACTGATCTTCGAATTTTCCTGCCTTCCAAAAGCAGCGACGCACGCTTTCCCAGCTAAATTAAGCCCGCAGAGAGTATACGAAAAACCGAGTAGGTCACCGTATAACAGCCATAAAAGATAAATAATCTCCCGCCTCTAAAAACACACAAACACACACACACACACCTCACCCTCATTATCCGGCGGTGGATTCCCACGCGTACTAAAAAGCTCGCGTGCCGACGTTTATTCGACTGCGTAGCCCGGCCGAACGTAAGCCATAAACGGAGCATAAACAAGTCCCTTAGCACCCCGTAATTCCCACCAACGGCTCTTATCCGCGATCCCTCGGCATTTAAATCGAGCGCGCTCGAATTTTACGGGCGAAAATCAGGGAGAAAAAGCGCGAGGAGATTCCGCGCCCGGACGTGAGCGCGCATACCGATTGTAATTAGCGGGGGGTGGGGGGTGAAGGAGTCGAGGGACAGTTTCGAAAAGCCCGGAGAAACTGGAGCAGCGCGCGACCCGCGCATCTTCACTTGGACTCTGCCGACCTTCCGCTCAGCTGCTTTCCGCGCAGCTTTTTCTCTGCTTCTGGCTTCTCTGTGTGGAGGAGCGCGCGAAATTGAGTTTCTGCATTTACGCAGAGGTGGATGGAATTTATTGAATTAAAAGGACGACTGCTTAAAATAAATGTAATTGGGTCTTTTTGAGAATTTTTAAAGAATACGTCTCGACGACGAACAGTTTTACGTTGTTAAAGGCTTCAAATTTCTTTATCGCGCAGTCGAGCAAAAGAGAAGAATTATTGGAGCGCGTAATTCTTTATACAACCGACGATGACAAAATCGTCAAAGTTTAAAAGCCTCCTTGGAAGAATAAGGGAATGCAGACCGATATAAAAATGAATAAATTGTAACCCTCGACACCGTCAACGTATTCCACTCCGCTCCATTAAATCTCTTTCCCCATTCCCCACCATAAACAAACAATCCACCAAAAGCCCCTCCGCCGCCGCGTCTCTTCCCAAAACAATCAACACCCCCGTAGAAATAAAAGCCCGTCGCTCATCGCTCTATTAACTCGTTACCCACCCCGCTTTAAACCGCCGCCCAGGCCAGCCCTCGCAGCTCCCAAGACAATAAACCGACTCCTCGGGCGCGTTCGGGGGCCGTGTCTCCCCCCCCCGTCGAGGAAAGGCACGACATTCGTCTTATCGTCCGTTTTCTCACGCACGACGTGCTCCCCGACAAATTGCCGCGGGTCGACCTGCGTGTGCGGGGGTGTGTGATCGAACGATCGTCTGGGACGCTCGTCGTGATTTCTCGGGCGCACGCTCCGCTTCCGCCGTGGCTTTAGTGCCCCGCTTTATTGAAAATCGCTTTTTTCTTTTTAACAGCTGGGGAGAGACGGCTGGAGGGCTGCGGATTTTTTTTTCGATTTAACGCCCTTTTCTCCTATCTACTTCTGCTCGCCTTTTTGCGGAAGATAAGCGGGGGATCGAGGGTAAAATTCAGCGGCGCAGCCGGCAAATTAGCGGGAGAAAGGCGCGTTGCGTCCGAGCGCGAACTGCACCAGACGGAATTTTAAAGCGCGATTCGAAGTCTCGGGAGGGACGAAAAGGCGGCTAAGGAAGAGGACACCAGGACTATTGCTCGAGTCGGCAAAGAGGACACTCGACCCTGCTCTGCGTATATACGGAGGAAAGGAGCAAAAGACAATGGGGAACAAAAGTTGATTCCCTCCTCGTGTTCTGTCATCGATTTAGAAATAGAGTGCTGAAAGAAAAAAAACAACGGTCTCTCTCTCTTTCAGGATTTATCCTTTCCTTTGTCGAGAACGTACACAAATATCTCGGCGAATCGACGTCGTCGTTTAGTTGGACTTACAAATGAGCGAATAAATAAACCAGGAGGAAGGTTATTATTTTACTCTACTTTCGTGCCGGCCGCGTTTCCCACTTCGCGGTATAACTTACGTAGTCGATCGCGATAACATTCGCCGCAATTTCCGCCAGGCTCCTATTTAACTTTAAAATTTCTGCATCCCGCGAAAGTTCACTGTGCCTGAGCAGAAAGCACACAGTCCGCCGACCAAAACCGCGAAAATAGCGTAAATTTCTGCGTCGAAGCACTTACCTCTCCTCGTCGTCGTACCAAACGGTGGCCCTGACGGGGCTGGAAGGCGCGCTGAAAGCCTGCTTGAAGCGCAAATCCTTGCACAGAAGCGACGACTGCCAGGAGAACCTGCTCTTCGGACTGCCGGGGCCGGGACTCGATTCCGGGGAGCTGAAGTTCTTGAAGCCTTTCGTTCGTACGGGACTCAAAGTTCGCGCCAGATGAAGTCGCAGAGACGGAGATTTGACGAGCTTGCGGGCAGCTTTCGGGGTCGACTCGACTTCGCAGTCGCTCGACGAATCCATCGTTTTATTTAAAAAACTTTTCGGGCATCTGAATCACTGAATTCTGTAGTAGCGATAAGTCAGCGCTGCATTTGGTAGGATACTTTTTGAGTTGGTATTTTGGTCGAAAGAGAATAGTTTTGTCTGGTAGATTAGAATAACATTAACATATTAGCATTCGTAAACGTGCTGAATTATCATATCGGCGGAAGCTTATCAAACATACGTTCTCTTGCAAGCTACGAAATTACCGCAATACATCAAAACAAGCATCACAATTAATTTCTTCCACTTCAACACCAATTCCTCCCAGCAGAGGAGCACGACGCTACGTTACATTTCAGCGCTGAAAACCCCCAACGAGTCTCCTCCGTGCAGACTCCGACAATATATAGATCCGACGAAATAAACGAAATCCGCGCGGGTGTTCGCTTCGCGCGACAATGGCAAGCAAAACAAAAAGCAATTGTATTGTAAACAGTCACGCGCGGAGCCGCGACTCGCACTGCTGCTGCTGGCAAATCGTCGCAAAAAGCGCGCGGGTTCGCGCCTCGTTTGACGGAGAGAGAGCGCAAAGAAGTGTGGATGAAGATAAGGCAATTCCCGCTTCCTCTTCTGCGAGACCGCATCCGTTGACTTCGCTCTCGTGGTGTGCTTTTTATCTCCGCGCGGGAAGGATGATTGAACGGCGCGGCAGCACGTTCGAATTGAAATTAAACGCAGGCGAAAATTCGTTCGATTGTAATCTCTGGAGCCTCGGTTTTCGGTTTTGCTTTCGGGGAGAAGAAGGATTTAATCGGGCGTTTCTGCGAGTTGGCGCGTGGAGGAAATTTTGATTAAAGGTGATTTTTCACGTTTGAAATAGCGATTTACGTAAGTGAGGTGGGAATGAAGATTGATACGCGTTTCTGACCTGGTTTTAAAGGGAATTAAAGGGGAAGAAATGAAAAGCGATGAGAGCACGTATACGTTTTAGGTTGATATAAATTTCAAAACAACAATTAATGCTTTAATTAGAGTATATTAGCAATTGACGAAAGAAAGAAGGGTGCGGGCTAATCAAACTATCGCGAGCGGACCGTTCCCACTTCTATTCATAGTCGACCTTCCGCCGTCATTCCGCTGCACGTCGTATACTGATATACAGAAAAGCAGGAGAAAATACACCTGTTTGTTATAGTCTTTTATTTAGCTATATGAAACTAAAAGATTTCTGCAAAAATTTCTAAATTATAATTTAGCCGCGCTTAGATAAGGTAAAAAAATGTTTGAATTTAATGAATGCAGTTTAATTTAAAAAATGTGCATTTTATTTATAAATATAACATTATTTATATATGTACATTACAATATGAATTGCAAAGGTGTAAAAGTTTAAATACATTAAAAGTGTACAACAAAATAATAAAATTTAATTAATTTAAGATCTCATAAGCGTAATTGAAAAGTTAATAAAACTGACAGTTATTACAGTATTAGCTTTCAAGATTTCAAAAAAGTTTCTTCTGCCTTGCTGTTGGCTATAAGAACAGAGAAGCACGGAGTGCCTTTTTGCACTATTAGCATTTTGTGTTGCAAAACATGACATAATGTTTGTTTGATATCAACTTTGTACATCTTTCTATCAAAACCTTCAAAATATACATTCAGTTTATCAATCTGATACCGACGATCTTTATCCCAAGCCGGTGGCTCTTCAAAAAGTTCTTCTAATTGTTCTTCAATTGTTGTACATTCATTAAACTTTTCTACAAAGTCTGTTTGCTTACTTTCAGGGTAAAAAAAGACTACAGGCCAAATAAGTAAGTCATCATCCAAATGAACATTAAAGTTTGGATCACAAAAAATATCAGACTCATTTACATTGATGCATCTCTCTTTTATAATTTTTAAAGTTTCTTTCTGTGCTTCAGCTTTTTTCTTTGCTGTTATGTCTTTTAGCCTAGAATTTCTTTCATGTGTCTTTTTTGATTTTATGGCATCATTTCTTAAGCCTATAATTTCCTTATCTTGTTCATTCTTTGAAGTATTTATATTGATAGCTGCATCGCAATAGTTAATGCATTGAGAATTATCTGCCACAGCAAAACAGCACTTTGCTGCAGTGTATAATGCTTTTACATAGTCTGGCTTTAACTTTAGTGCTTGTTTACAATCATTTAAACTTGATCTATAATTTTGTAATTTTAATTGGGCTAATGCTCTATTATTATACAATGTAGCTAACAATTCTTTGTCTTCACATTTGCTTGCAATTCCTTTTGTAAAACTGAGAATAGCTAAACGATATTTCTTATGTTTGTAATTGAAATTTCCATCTTCTTTATAGCTCTGTGCAAGCTCATTAGGGGTATTATACTCCTCACCATATTTAAGTTGTTGAAGACCTTCTATGAGAGGGGATATTTCTGAAGAATCTTCTGGCATTTGAGTCATGAAGAATGGATGTTTTTCCATCTCCTCTTGCCAACGATCTTCTGGCCATCCATCAGTGTAGGACTTTTTGTCTAGGTTGTCAATGTAGTCTTCTAGATGTTTGTCAAGCTTTGCTGCTAATTCTAAACGTTCTTGATCTGTCCATACTTTAGTAGGATTCTCTTTTGGTGGTTCACTTTCTTTTTCACTCATTATTTACTTTTCAGACCTAAAACAAGAATTGTAATTAGAAAGTATTACTTCATGTTTAACAATTTTAATTATTATTATAATTATAATAATTTTTAGAAAATGTAAGCATTTGTTTTTATTTACATTGTACTAACCTCTACAAAGTTGCACTCTTGTAAGTGCTTTTATGTTTTCAGAAAATGAATCAAAATTATTATGCAATAAAGATTTAAAAGTAAAAGATAGCAATGCAAATTATAGTGGAATTGTCATTTGTTGATATTACCTGTTACTTAGGTAGCGTGAAGAATATTGACATTTATTTTCCTACACTTTCCAGTTTCCACCTTCCACGTGCGATTAGCCATCTACAGTCATTACGTGGAACTTATTTTGAAATCGTAGAATTAGCAATTACGATATAGCATAGTATTTCCCGGTTGCAAAGGACAGTTGCAAAGGTCTTATAAAAAACAATAAAATAAGTGACCAATACGTGAAAAACGGATGCAAAAACCTAATAGGATAAGAGGTATTTTATTGAATTTCATAGGACGTTTGCAACCGGGTTTAATTTCGAACTAGTATGCGTTTAGTTTAGAATCATTATTAAAAGTTTAATTACTACACAAATTTAAAATGCAAATTTAAAATCTTTTTCTAAAAAACAACAAAAATGCAAGCAACGTAAAAAATTATCATTATAGTTTTGTTTAAAAAAGAATTGTTCAACAATTCAATATTTATATAAAAATTGCGAAATAAAAAGCAACATATGATACTTGTTTCGGTTATAAATAATTAACAAATTTTAAGTTAAATAAATTTATTGATTAAGACATAATCTTAGCAATTATTTATAGCTTTTTGAACATTTATTGTTTCAATAAATTGTTGTTGTTTCAAATAAGAGAATAGGTATAAAAAAAGACTAAAGTTTTTTTTCAAATTTCATTTATCGAATTGTAATTCAATGCAGAGAACTGAACGAATCAATCAACAAGACTGATGCCTCTGGCGTGATAATAAATAAACGTCACGGTCGATCTTAAGGCTCTGCCTTTGACAATGATCGGTGCGCTGACGCTGTGGTACTTCCAATGAAGACAATTCATAGCTGGTGCTTGCCAGCCCCACGTCAATGTACATTTTTCCGCAATGTTTTGTTCCTACTTATTTAACAATATTAACAGTTTTCACTAGGTGCTTAAGTCATCTTGAAACAACACGAGCTTTGCAGCGAGAGTCATAGCTTGTAATGGAGATGCATTGACAGTTTCAACGAGATATATCATGATAATTGTCCTAGGGTCCTCGTTGTCCTATACAATAACCTCTTGATGATGGAAAATTGACTCTGTTCAATTTACTTGGTAGCTGATTTGAGGTAAGCAATGAGATCTCCTCGTTCTTGTGGCTTCTTCAAGCCAGCAAACACCATCTTTGTGCCCGGAATGTATTTTTTCGGGTTCTCAAGGTACTCAAACAGAGTATCCTCGTTCCAGGTGATACCTATAAAAAGTATAATTAATTATATGTCAATGTTTAATAAAATAACAATCTTTTTATCAACACTCTTTTAAAGATAACTCGCTTACCTTTAGCTTTGTTGGCATCTGTGTAGCCATAGCCTGGAGCCTGACCAGTTTTTCTGCCAAAGAGACCATGCAGATTCGGGCCAACCTTGTGCTTACCACCAGCCTCTACAGTGTGGCATTGAGCACACCTCTGAACAAAGATCTAGAAAAAGAAATAATGGAAAACATAGTAATTAATATAAGTTTTAATTTTAATTTCATTATGCTTGCCTTTTTAATATTAAAATTATTAATTTTAGTCTTTAATAAAAGTTTTGATAATATTTATCATGGTAAATGTAAATTAATCTAAATTTAATCTAAAAAACATTACAAGGTTTCTTAAGCTAAAAGAATTAAATTGAAGTGATAATTGCAATCTAAGTGGATTATCAGAAGAAATTCTTGTTACTCTCATTATTAAGAATGTTATATCTTACATAACATCTGCAATTGATATGTCAATATCTACTTCCAGGTATTTGAATGTGTACAAAAAAGTAAAGATCTTTCCATTATACTTTGGCCCCTCAAATATTTTCTGTCATGTAACACCAATTGAACAGTTTTACTTCCATTATTAAGCTAATAATCAATTATTTATATAAAAAAAAATTATTTATATATTTAAAAAACTGCATAAAATCAGAAATTATTAAAAGATAAATACTTTTATTAAAAAAAGTACTTTTAACATTTAAATTTATATTAAACATTCCGATGTACAGTATTAAAAGTATTCACTAGGTGTCACTGTCATCGGGATCAATTTTCACGCGCACGTGCTAAATCACGGTCGCCTCTTTTGGAGCTCGTGACGTTATATATCTCGATTCGAAAAAATTCATCACGTGACAATCGACCCGAATGAAAGACCTAAGTAATAGTTATATCACTTCATTAATAAAAATATCTACGCCAAAGTGAGACACATTAACAACTCGTCGGGGAGTTCGTAAAGGTATCCTTGAATATGCACAAGTCAGGCACTCATCCAAGTGTATCAAGTCAATAGAAACTTTAAAGTTACGCGAATGGGTGACCCTCCTTTATCATTCAGAAATTCAAAGTGAAAAATCCTCACCTTCTTTCCCTTCTCGACATCACCAGCTGGCACACCCATGACTGTAAACCTGCAGAGTAAAAAGTTCAATTAAATTTCAGCAAAATCTGGGCAGAATTATCGCGAGAAAGCAAACTTTCCACACCCACGAATTAAGGTCTCCCGTACTTCGTTATCGTGCACGCGTGCAAGTGCGACTTTGACCTTGCAATTGGCGCGCCGCGTTACGTCATTTGACGCATTCCCCTACTAATGAAATTATTGTGCGATTGCAATTTTTTTTTTCAACAAAGAGCGAACAGTTTGGGATTAAGCGTTTTGCGGTCGCGGAGGCGGTTTGCGCAATAATTCGCACCCCGACTAAAAATAATTCTGGGCGCATTGAAAAATAAGTTTTGTAGCTGCTGTTTTTTAGTCCGTTAGACGTTTGCTGTTTAGACGAGGTATTTTTGACTGATGAATATCAATTTTTTACGTAACTAAATAAGTAAAAGAAGAGAAATTTTAGGTAGCGTGTTAAAGCTGTTTATGACATAAAAACTAAATTTTTCTTTAATTATTACTTTGAGTTGGTTTCCGTTTGTAAAACAAAAATATTTTAGATAGAAATTTTCATTTTTAGATCTTAATTAAGACTTAGAAATATGCAAAAAATTTCCAGTGAATCAAAGGAGGAAAACATCTTCATTGTGCCATATTGCGACATGGTTTTTTTATGCAATCTATTGTATAACCATATTTAAGTTGTTGGCATGAGGGTCATAAAAAAGGAGTAAAGATAAATTTAATTATTGGTAAATCACGAACCAAAGTCCAATAAATTTTTTTTGCCACACTCATCTTCGTATCAGCAGCAATGCTTTTACTAATTAATTTGATTCCTATCGACTGCTGCTCACCTTCACTGACATCGATCCAACGGTTCAGACCCCTCGAAAATCTCTTCCACCCAGGCCCGTTTAAAATTTCCCACCCAAAGTGCCCCAATCCAGTAAGAACTAACGCTCTCGACATTGACCGTAATCCACGCTAGCGAGCGGAATTTCACGTGTAATTATGCGCTTACACGCCCGTGCACGGCTCATAATCCCTCGTGACGGTCTGCTCCGTCCTGGCAACGAGCCAGTGGAGCACCTCTCGAAATTTCCAAGGATACGCGCCCAAAGTGCCCCCCCAGGAAGCCCTGAATCCATGCTTAAATCGGAATGTCACGCCGTCTAAAGGCCAGGCAGATGAAACAGGAAAATTGGAGCACAAGAGCAGTAGATCAGGGCCAGCGGGAGGTCGCGTTAGGCACAGGGGACACACGTTATGTAACGAAATTCGCGGTCGCGCTTTTCAGGTTGGAAAAAGCCACGCAATCTGGACGTATCGCGTGCACACGTGTTTCTCGCGCGAAACCAGACGCGTTCTCTCTCTCCATAGCATTCTCTCCAGCACATTCACTCGCTCGCCACGGTTACGTCTACTTCCGCCTCACTTGCGGCCCAAAGAAATGCAGGATTTTTTGAATGATCGAAACGGCAGGATAGAAAAATGAAAGAGAAAAGCGTTAGAAGCGATTTTAGAGCGAATCAGTGGGTGGTACTCACTTTTATGGTACTTTACAGGGGGCGAGTACGAACTGCTGAACGTGACTCGACCGTCGTCCGACCGTGAATAAAGGCGCGATCGATACGCGCTTGGCTGCTCTGCTACTCCGCCCGCCGCCGCCGACGCCGCCGCTGATGTCAAGGTGTTTCGACAGCTGACGCAATTAGACTTCGTTTCCTGACCGCTGATTTCGACCTTTAAAGCTAACTAAAATTATGCTGCGGACTGTATGAGAGGGTGGCCTGAGAAGGTTGAGTTCACAATTGTTTACTTTTGTTTCCGAGAATTGCTGTTGTAATAAGCATTTGTTTTTCATAATGCAAAAAAGGTGGTGACATGGTTTGTGACTGCTCGCTGGTTTTTTAACAACGTGTGACGAAAATTGACGTGACGTCACTACTTTAAGCATGTAAAATAACGTTTTTTGCACGATTTGAACAACAAATATGTGGTTTCAGTCTTTATATTGGGTTAATGTTGTAGGTACAATATAAGTAAGGGAAGTAAAGTATTGCATCAATTTTTGTTTGGTAATAGTTAATTTTATCATTTTTGACTGTATTTTCAAATTGTAGTGTCTATGTTCTCGTAAGGTATCGCTCAATTTATTTTAGGATAGTGAATTTCATACGTAATAAAAATCTAGAACAATAACAAAACTGATACATAAACAGTTAGTAATATTTAAAATAAAAATTGATTATCTGAAATCAAAAAACTTTGCAAGTAGATTCTATTTTTTTTATATTTTACAGTTTTTATGGAAAATTGATATTACAAAAAGTATCAAAAAATATTATTATAATACTCGTTCTCAATTTAAAAAATACAATAATTTAAAGATAAATATTGGAAATCATTTAGATAATATAATAATTTTATTTTGTAGAAAATACAAAAAATATATAGTTTTTTTACAAAAAATAACAGAAATATTTCTGGAAATTAAGGGGTAAACATTTTAAATGGTATAAATTCATTCATATATAAATTAATAAATGCAAGTAATTCTAAGACTCTAAGAGTCGTCAATATAAGTATATCTCAACATATAAACTAAAGATGACACTACGTAAGGCACGGCACGGCCAAATTACAATACTGTATACTTTCTAGTTCGTGGCATAACCTATAAACTGTTTGCGCTCGAGAGCGATCGGGCTAAACATTAGCCGTCGAGATGGTGAATGTTATGAAAGGAATTTTGGTAGAATGGTAAGAAGCATCCAAACTTTACGTACAAATAATTCATTTTACGATCCCTTTTTGTAACTTGTCGAAAAGTTGAAGATTCTAGGATCGTTCTTTTAATCCACATAGTCAAGGTCTTCTGGTATATTAAATTGTTTGTTTAGTGTTGACTCTTCTATGTCAAACTTGTTTTTGCACCAAGATTTAAGAGAAAAAATATTATCTGTCCACGTATTGGCACCATCCTTGTAGAACTGAAATATAAATAACAATCAGACTGCTTTTAATTTATTATTTAATGCAACCTAATTAATTACCTGTGCTTTCTTTTTTAATTCTGCTACAACTTCAGGATCTGCATCACTGAATTTCTTTATTTGTTTATCTAGCTCTACTTGTTTAAATTTTAGCTCTTCAATCTCCTTCATTACTTCCTTTGTTTTTTCAAAGTCTTCTTTGTTTGCCTATTTGTTAGAAATAAATTCAGTGTTATTTTCAAAATTAAAAATAGATCAAATTAAAGCATTATAAATTACTTCTTCTTTTTGAATCTCAGAGTTTATTCTCTGAAGTTTTGTTTCTAGGGTTAAAATTTTGTTCCCTGTTTCTCCTATTTGTGATTCTATAACAGGTAACTTTTCTCTGCAAAATAATAAGAAAAAGTTTGTTTCTTTATGTAACTTTAAAATTTAGAAGAAATGATTGGTACAAATTAATTAATACTAATGCTTACCCTGGAAAAGACCAAAAAAATACGGATGTGCCAATTTTATCTGAGTGTACTAGGCCATCATCAACTAAACTTTGAAGAACATCTTTAACTACTTGTTGCGCAAATCCACATTCTTTTGGCACTTGAGATTCCAAATCCTTTAAAGAAAAAAATTCTTTCTTTTCATGAAAGAAATGTAACATCAAGGATTTCTTTTCATCTGCTGTAGTTCTTTTTCTTTTCGACATTTTGATCTAAAGAAAATATAAATCCTTTCTTAAATTTTTTTACAAAAAGTATAAAGTTTATTAAATTTTAATTTTCAGTGATGAAGCTATGAAACAATTCCTGTTACATTTGGATGATACTTTTGCTTTAGGAAGAAAGTTTATTATTCAAGATCTGGATGAAAGACATTTATTTATCTCTGCTGACATTCTTGATACTTTGCAAGGAAAAGTTGATGATTTGATGGATCAAATATCATTTCCAATAACTGAAAAAGGATCATAAGACAACTTTACTTTACTACTTATCATATTATTCTAAAAACTTTAATATAAAACATGGCAGTACGTGAATCAGGAAGAGTTAAGGATGCGATTCAAAAACGCATTCTTGATGAAGATGCTCGCAAACGTAGGCAGAAAAAAGCCTTAGAAGCTTTGGAGCAAGATAATTTTCACGAAGATCCTCATGCAGATTTGGGTAAATATTTATTTTTTTGCAAACTACATGTTTTATTGAATAGAAAAATTGATTATTAAAATTGTTTTAATGCATTTTAATTAATCTTTTAGTTATGAGCAAAAAAGTTCCCAAATTTCAAGAGGATATGAAAAATGCATCTCGTAAAAGGAAAACCAGATCAGCAGAATATTTTAAGTTACGGTTTCGAAAGAATTTCCTTCAACTTGTAGAAGAAGACTTAAATTTTAATAGTGCTGGGCCCAATTACTCTACAGCTCAAGTTCCTCCATCTTGTTACCCTGAAAGACACTTTTGTGCAGTTTGTGGATTTCCAAGCACTTACACTTGCATCCCTTGTGGTGCAAGATATTGTTCAGTGAAATGCCTTGGAACTCACCTTGATACAAGATGTTTGAAATGGACAGCATAAGCTCCTTTTTATACAAATTATTTTAAGACTACTTAATATTTTAATTTAATTTTGTAAAAAGAAATAAATTACTTTTATTCTTTCTTCATTTGAACAAAAACCATTACATTTATATATGAAAAATTTTCTAAATAATTAAGTGACGTTTTCAAAGAAATGTTATATTTTTCATTCTTCTCATTTTTACTAAAATATGTGTACATAAATAAATAAATAAATAAATAAAGGTCAACTATGAATTGTTATTAGATTGCAGCAAAATATTAAATTAAAGTTAAAATATAATACTTACGGTTTACTTAATGTGGCTGCACAAAAAAAATTAGTTTTATATAAGTACAGTATTTTTTTCAAAGTTAAAGAAAGAAACAAAATAAACTGAAACCTCAATTTTCTTTCTCAGTTTGATTTTGATCTTGATCTTTGAAAACCGCAATCTCAACGTGACATAACCTATGACCACAAAACCTATTCGTCAAAAGTTTATAACAAGACTAAAAAAAACACCTGTATACTGGAGCAAAACAACAACACAGTATTTTGAACAAAGGAAAAAGTGAGGTTGTCAGGTTCATACACGTTTTTCGACGTTTAGCTCTGGCGGGAAAATTCGTTTTCGATTCACTCGGCCACGAGCTACTGCCGCCTACTGGAAATTTTTTAAACTTTTAAAATCAAAGCCGTTTTAGCCGTTTAGTTGATTTTGATTTGCCAATTCTGCAGTGATCGAATTTTTAAATATATCAGCAGAAGAGGGCCTTCCCTTTAAATTTATTTACAGGAGATTTAAGAAGTATATCAGTAATATGAACAATCGTCACATCGTCAGTTGCAATTCAGTCTATATCTTCAAGTTTTTAACTTTTAAATTAATTGTGCTAACTATAAATATCGATATATAATTTGTAATTATAAAGTAAAATTTTCATCGAAATCACCGATCCGCATAAAATAATGTAAATCGATTGTCGAATTCCGCATATTTAACAGCCAAATCTATAAACCCATTACTCAACAGTAGCTTTAAAACAAAGGCAGGTCCGTACGCCGTCATTCAAAATTCAGGCAGCGTCAAACCGCAACAATGGACACTAACAATCCAGTCGACATCGTATCTCCATAAAAAAAGTCTCGAAAAAGAGTTCGACGGTCACCGCCGCGCGACGACGCGGGTCTCTCTCTGACAGAAAAAAAGGCCGACGACAACAATCGGCGAAATCAGCTGGGCGCACAAATCGTGGTTCGGCGCGCACGCGTAGCTCCGCCGCCGCAGCCGCAGCCGCCGCCGCCTGCCTCCCCCCGCAGTATACGAACTGTACACAGAGTTTACGCCGAGAGCAAGTATATCTCAGTGGAATCTTGAGACTGCCGCGGGTACGTCCGTCGCTCCGCGAGTGTACAAGGAAAAGGGCTCGGGTGCAGCGAGAGGTTATGTCGGCGACCGCCGAAGGGAGCCTCCTGTACGTACACAAACCTCTGTCACTCCTCTCTTCCCCGCGACCGCCCAGAGCAGTATACAGTCCCGCGAATCGTCGCTCGCCGGAGCCAGATTCTTGCGCCTGGCAAGAGGGAAAGAGTCACGAGACGTCCAGGTGCTCCGGCGAACGGAAGCAGAGCAGTCGGCGCATCCTTATCTCGGCGCGTGTGTATATAATATTTATACGCGAGCAACGCCGAGAGAGAGAAAGAGAGTGAGCGATCCGTCACGTGGAGTCGCGTTCGCAGATGGCGCGCGAACGTAAGCTGCTGTACGCACGCTCGCGGTTTTCATGAAATTTGAATTACAAATCGGGCGATCGCATGTACTTGTATACGCTCGAGAGCACACCGCGCGCGCCGGCATTAGCATTTTTACGCGAGTCCGCGCCTCGCGAATTCGTCGTCTCTTCTCCCTCGTCGTTCCGCGGCGCTTTGTTTGTTTTCATTCGCGGCGCGGAGTGCACAGGACTCTTGCGTGCTTCCCAGAGAGACGTTCGGCGCATCGAATTGCAACGTGTCGCGGGCGGTGGTTAAAGGTTTTTATTAATAAAACGCTGGTACTATTATGTAAAGATTGGATTTATTTCGATTTACAGTTATTAGCTCGTTTTCTTGCTTCGACAGTCGGGTCGGCTGTTTTTTTGCGCCATTATCAAGTAGGAAGGCTGAAGGAAAAAGCGATTGTTATCGCCGCGGGATTTGATATAAAAAGAAACTAAGTATTATTTTCCAATCGTAATTTCTGATAAAGTGAAAATCGTTCAATTAATGTGGCCGATTTAGTTCGAGTGAAGTCGGAGTCGTCGGAGTGTACATATCGAAGTAGATAGCAGACGGATTAGGTGAGGAAGATATAAAGACGGCATATACTTACGGCTATAGATTAGATATATTTTTCATATGTGTCTTTTACTTTTCATTTTACTGCATAGATTCATTAAATTTTTAACAAACAACGACGTAAAGTGTAAATTTTTAAACGAGCTGTAACTATTCGTCGAGATTTCGAGCATAAATTTTGTATTGTTCTTTCTAAAGGAATTTCAATTTAAATTACACAACATGTTTCCTTATCCGCGAATAAATAAATTTGTCTTTAAAAATTGAAAAAATAACTCGCGCTCGTTGTCAGAAAAGAGTGAGTTTTAAAAATTGACACTTCACTGGAATTAAGATAATAATTTTCATGCCTTTACGAGCAACAGATATAAAAGAGATTAAAAACGCTTGGAAAATTATTAGTACAGCAAACGTACAGTTCGAGTGGAAGGTGAAATGTGGCTATTAAAAATTTAACGTTTCCACGCGATACCCCAGCAATGATATTTTTATTAAAAATACTCTTTCATTCACAAAACTTCGCAACGCTTTTAATTTCACGCCGCCGAGTGTGTTTTTTGCGCAGGACGATGAATTTCGACGAAAGCTTTTCGTCGTAAGATTGATTTGTTTTTCATTGCCGGAGAGTAATTATTATTTTCTGCGAATGTAAACAAAACCGATGATACAATCGTGGGAAACCTGGCGGGTGACGTTATCAAATAATTAAAAATCAATTTGCATCAAAATCGGTTGTGACTGGAATACTGTTCTCGGAACACAATGTAACGCAACGATTTCACCTTCAATTCCGAAACGAAATGCTGCGAGATTGGAAGCGGCTTCGATTAGTCGCACAAAATTTTACGTAAACGTCTCGCTGTGAATCGCAGTCGGGAAGAAAAAAAATAAATCAATTCCTAAAATACATTTAAAGTGGCGAACGATGAAAATCTCTCGAGTTGCGTCGGTGAAGTTATACGACGTGCTGTTTGATTTTCGCTTAGAAATTGCAAACAACACCAGACTAGCGATAACTCAAATTTAAAAAACTAACGTTAGCACACCTAACATTCGACCGGCTCGAGTGTATAAATTATTTTCTTTTTTTTTCCGAAGAGGAAGAGATAAGAGTTGTTGCAACGCCTAGGCATTGAAAACAGCGGTCAAACAAATTGAAAAGGTGAATCACACAACAGTTATTTCGTTATTATTTAAAGCCACCTAATTGCAACAATTGAATCAGTAAAGTAATAGCGGCTATGTAAATATACAGTTTGAGCATTAACCTCCAGGAATAACTTTCCTCGTCGATTTACAATATAGCATTCATAAATTCATTATCGCCGCCGGATAACAGGAACGTATTAAACTTCCTGTTTCGAATTTTTATTAAAAACTCGACCGGTAAATTGTACAATTTTAACGACCTATCAAATTTCCTTTCTAAAATATTTCAATTAAATCGCGCATTGTCGAAAAGCTCGAAGAAACAAAACAAAAAAAAATATCCACGGCGCTCCTTGGCGAATGCAAACGAATATCTTCTTCCTCCGCAGGCTGTCCTCACCCATCTCGGGCTCGAGTCCGTACAACGAGCCGCCTCGAAAAATGACCAGCCTCGAGGACCTCTCATCCCCGACGATGCCAGACGAGGAGGAGCTCCAGCTGCCCGACGGCACGATGCCGCTGGACAGTCAGGTGTCCGGCCACTTGTTCGACGCCCGAAAAAACAGAATAGGTACGAGCATTGGCTTTTCTCCCCCCGCAGCTTGTACAATTATAACCGCGAGACTTAATGAATTTACTATCGGAGGACGTGTAATTCAGCTGTACGTTGCAGCAGGCGGCGAGCGACGACTTTCGTTTCCGCTGCTGCCTCCGCCGGTGAGTTTCCGTGACGCGAAAGCTGTGTTTTTCGCCGGGAAAAATAATAATTGCAAAGCCGAGAGCGGGAGAGGCAAGAGCGCGCGCTAATTGTATTAATTCCCGCCGATGCGCCGTTCGTGATCGAACTCGTTGGGAGTCCCGCGGCCGGAAAAATAATTTTGCGCCGAGTCATTTCAGCGCGCGGGACGCTGCGCGATCAATTTTCGAGATAATTAAGGTTCGCCGGAGCCGCGGACAAAGCATTGATGATCGAATTAGGCGGGGCGAACGTTTGTCTCTGCCTCTGCTGTTCGAGCTCGATGCGTCGAGTTTCGGATGCAAGGTGGTGTAAAGAAATTTACGCGAAGGCACTTAATAAGTTAGGCAATTTGACGAGAGGCTTATGTTTTATCTGCGGGACATATTTCCGAATCGTAAATTAGCTTCGAATCTGATGTTTGATAACTGGATACAGCTTTGAGAAAGCAAAGAAAGCGCGTATTTTTTTAAAACAGTTTTATGAAATAACACGCCAACAAAAGGTGTTGAAAGAAAATATTGGAAATGTACAAGTCAATTTTTGGAAAAACCTGTATATATATTTCATCGTTCATTGATAACCGAATGATTTAACTTTTATTTTGTTTCAACTGACTTTTTATCTCTCGTTATCTTACGTTCGCCATATGATTGCAAACACGTCTATCTACAATATCACTGTGGGATTGGCTATATGCGTACGGCTGTGAGAAAGAACGAGAGAGGAAGTCGTGTATATACCTATAAGGTAGCGACGTTCGTAAAAACTCGTAATAAAGAGAATAATAAAGGGATGCCTTTTGTGCCAACATCGGTGTTTTAGTATCGCAGTTTGAATGTACCTCTAGGGTTTGGAGCAAGAAACTGACTGTTTTTAATTGCAAGCTCACTCCTCCACTCCCCAGAATACGATTAAAATTCATTTAAAAGCCACAAGTTATCTATCAACTTTATCTCAAGGCCCTATTTAAGGAGTGCAAATTGTAGCGGAATAAACAAGCAATACTCGTGCTATTTACTCGTAATTCGCAACGAACAATTTTCAGCATTTCATTATAGTCCACCCGTATAATCGCGAGCAAGAATCTCTCTCCTTTGTCGAAATGTCACGTCCCCGCAACAACGTCGTCGTTCCAGTTACTCAGCGTCTTTTTTTAAACATCCCAAGCTCCGCTCGTATATACCTCGGCAGGCTTGCACTCGTCAAAACAGTGCCGCGACGTTAAAACCCAACTGAATCCCGTCTCTCTATTTTCAGGAATGCTGCGAGGACGAAACGGCCGGGTTTACAAGCCGATACAGAAGCCGAACCTGGGCGAGCACGAGATCGCCTTCTACGAGAACCTGACGATCTCCGGACACCCGATCGACATCGAGATACAAAAGTACACGCCCAGGTTCTTCGGCTCCAAGGAGATGAAGATCTGCGATAAGCGTACGCTGCCGTTTTTCTCTCTCTCTCCCGGCGTGTGCTTTGCCGGCCGCCGCGCGCGCTGCGCTTTGTTTGAGCTTTCAATAAAGAGGCGTTTATTAGGCTCTCTCGCAGAAGGAAATCTCTCGGGAGAGGAGATGGCGCGAGATTAGGTGTCAATTGATATTTAAATTCGCCTTGCAACGTGTGTTTATTCTTTGAATTGTCGGCGGGGAAAAACTTTGCTCGAAGCTCCGTGTGCCTTTTACGGCTGCGGCGGTAAACTGATTTTTTTCTTTTTCTTTTTTTAACTCGACGCCACACCTATGCACGCCGTTTTTGCTCTATAAAATTTTTTTACTGCTAAATGGGTTATTAAAAAAGCTTAAAGTTTGCTATAAAAATGTAGGCTCACAAAAGAAATTAGAGTGTCGTTAAAAGCGGCAATTATTATTAAAAACAATTTAACCCTCTTTCAAAGTGAATATTAAAGATCTAAGACAACTCGAAAAAAATAATTTCCCCCTCGCGATCGAATATTCGCAAAGTAAACGACCTCTTTTTTTCCACGCCTCCAGGAGTGAAATTCATCGAGCTGGAGGACATAACCGACGGCATGTCCGAGCCGTGCGTGATGGACGTGAAAATCGGGCGCCGAACCTGGGATCCCCTCGCCACCCCGGAGAAGCGCGCCGAGGAGGACGCAAAGTACACCGAGTCGAAGAAGGCCTACGGCTTTTGCATCCCGGGCTTCCAGGTATTCAGGCTGCCCGCCGGCAATCTCAGAAAGTACGGCAAGGATTACGGCAAGAAGCTGGATTCCGAGAGCGTCGTTGAAGGTGAATATTATGTACTTTTCCCTCGCGGGGATTATCGAATGCCTCTTTTATAAGAAGGTGAGAATTCTTGAAGGAAGTGACCCCCTACTAAGTTTCTTTTTTACGGCTGTTATCGGTGCTCAATGATCGAGTATATCTATTTTTAAGAAGAGACATATCAGATTATTATCAGATAATGGAATACTTGACGCGATTTTGAGGCAGTCTAGCCGCTTTGATTTTGTCTGCTTATATATATATAACTCCTATTACCGTTGTGTATTACGTGAACTGAACTAACCGTTTAGACAATTAATGAAAAAAACTATATCCAATTACGTGTAATTAAATCTAATTATTGATAATTGTTTATAAATTATTAAAGAAAATGGTGCATAATTATGTATAAACAAGAGTAAATTTTTATACAAAGTCTAGAAAACTCGTTAAAAACTTTAACTACCGCATAATTCGAGAAAAAGTATCTGCAAGCATTAAAAATAACTTTGCATCGTATAATTTTGAACCTTCTTTAAAAACCGTCGATTTTTCGCAGCGCTGAAGACGTTCCTAAACGCAACGGGCGACCGTCCACCTTGCCGAGACCTGGTCGTCCGCCTCCTCTCCATCCTCTGGAAGATCCTGGCGCTCTTCCGCGAGCAGCGCCGCTACCGCATGTACTCCACGTCCCTGCTGATCGCCTACGACGCCAAGCGGCTTCGCCACTACATGCACCGTCAGCTGAACAACAGCTTCGTCGAGTCCCTCCTGCGAGCGCCGGTGAGCCGCAGCAGGACCTTCTCGGGAGCGGCGCGAAGCCTCGGCTCCCTCAACCAGATCGACAAGCTGCCCTCGACGCCGTCGCCGTCGCCGGTCAGCTCGCCCGTCAAGCAGAGCGTCTTCCTCTTCGGCAGGCCCGGATCGCCGAAGCACGACGCGAGACTGGGCGGCTACGGAACCGCCAGGCCGGGCTCGCCGAAGCTCGACTCGCCCACCAGGAGTCCCAGGATCAACCGGACCATCGACAGGCTGCAGAGGCTGAAGAGGAGCGTCAGCTTGCAGAACTGCGACTCGCTGCCCGAGAAGGCGAGCGTCGAGTTTGTCAAGGAGAGTTTTAGGTAGGGGATTACGTTAGGAATCGGGTCAGCGTGGAATTGAGACAGCGTGGCAAATGAAATTTGCATTGAAAAGGAGAATACGCTTGTTGCAAATTGCTTTAAAATTCCTTGGAAATTATAAGTAGAATGTTATCTTGTGTTACATCAATAGCACTTGGTTGTGGAATACAGAATGTGGTGGTATTTAAAAAGATGACCTAAAAGTGTCAATCTTGCATACGACTCGACTGTTCTCGTTAAAGTTTGTAATTTAAATATCGCGTCTTGTTTATATCGAAAATTATATCAAAATTACAGATTGAACAGCAAAGAAGCTAATCAAAACTTGCTATTTTCAGCATTGAAACAAAAACAGTCGCACAGAGGCGAGTACCTGAATTCCAGAAGCTCTGCAGGACGCATTCGTATTCGAACAACTTCGACGCGGACTTTGTCCAAATGAAAGAAGACTACGCGGCATTGTTGTCCGAACTGAGCAGTACTTGCGAAGAAAAACAGAATTGGGTGAGAGTCTATATGATTGACTTTGCACATGTCTTCCCAACCCAGGACGGCGACCTGGACAACAATTACCTGGAGGGTATCGAAAGCCTTATTAAGCTACTCGAGAAATTCCTCACGTGATTTTTATAACCGAAGTGGTATTTGTAAAGGTGATAGAGCGAGATTACGAATAAGGCATCAGTGCCGGAACACTGGTAAACGTGTAGATTTTTTATACAAAAGGTTCCTTATAGTTAAGTAAGAAGTAAGATGCAGTGTGAATGAAAAGCATTAATGATGATAATGTATTCAACATACTCGTAATTCTGCTGTCTTGCATTGCAGTACATTTACTTTAATCCTCTGTTGTACTTACATAGATTTTAATTGTAAAAAATACTTTTCTTAAATTTTTTCACAATTTTTAATAGCATTAATGCTGTAAACGTAGTACAAAAACAGTAATCGAGCTCTTGACCCGGTAATGAAATTTTGAGTGAGATGTAAGATACAACTTTTTGAAGACACTTTGCGTTTATATTTATTTGTCTACTTGATAAATATTGCTGCTATTAAAGTTATGCGTTTGTTTTAAAATCTTTATTTTTTTAAGTAGTTCTAAAATCTGCAAGTGGAATTTAACTTAATAAATTTAAATATTCACACTTGTATTAATTCACACAATGAAGCTTGCGTCAATACTGTTTTTATTTTAAAGATTATTTACATTTGTTTCAAAAAAGGATGAATGATAAATTGTTGGAATATGCATAAAGGAAATAATTTATCGTGATAAATAATATTTTGTAATAACGATTTACCTAATACTCAATGACTTCTTAAAAAATGTTTCAAAATTATTAAAAATTAACTATGCATAACAGTAATATGCTACAAATAAAGACTTAAAATTGAAACGTTGCTTTTGTACAACGAAAATTTCCAGAACTGATTACAGAATAAAAGTGCAATTTTTTTGAATGTAATCAATTATTAAATGTAAAACACGTTTGTATATATATACATGCAAACTATAGAATACGGCTTTGTACAATTTGTATGTCATTTTTATATTTTTAGTGATAATGTTGCATAGATTTCTAAGGTTATATAAAGAAATTGTTATCCTTTAACTCACATTTATAAAGTGAGAAAGATTTACGAGCATATGTACTATATATATTTTTGTCTGAACAAATTTGCAAGTTAATAAAAATATCAATAATTACAAATGATTATATTTGTGATTTTCATTATATTAACGTGAATCATACTTTGTAAATGAGGCAATGATTAATAGCTGCATTTCTTGCATTCTGTGACTGTAATTCTAATTTTTACCGATTTTCGTTCGATCCGCAATTTTAGTTCTAATAGTTATAAGAAAAGAAAACAATAAGACAGTGTACTAGCTCCTGGCATAATATTTATTTTATTCGTCATTCATCTGTAAACATTTTCATTTCTCTCTTTACAATGGTCGCATATCCACTGCCTAGCAGCGATTATTATAACTGACAATAGTGATTCATAATTTTCCTTAGATTCTCGTAACATTTATTATAATACTATATCGATTGTTTACGACTATTTAGTTTTTATGCTAGCTTTACACTCGAACCTCTTAACTCTATTCCTCGCTTCGCAAGTGATAACGACCTCGAAATGCGTGATTTTCACTTCTCTCTCTAGCGCACATTTTCCCTATCTACTTCATTCCCTTATTTAACTTACACAATTTTTCAGTCGTGCGAACAATATTTTACGAGCATCATAGTGACGTTAAATAGGCGTACAATAATGTAGATCCATACAAATTATTTTTTTAAATGTTAGCAGAGGCGTTGATATAGTATGTACAAATACAATTACATTATACATAGTAGTTTATGTTTTACACAGTGAAGATCATTTTTAAAAGTATATGTGCGATAACGCCTTGTTTGTGCAACTTGTTTAATTTACATCTCTGCGCACTTTAATTCACTTTAGTTTATACATTGTATTATTATACGACTTTCAATTACATTGCATCAATGTCTCATAATTTAAACGACATTTTTACATGCAAGCTTTTCCTGGAAGTACACATATTATTACGCGCTCCTCGTGCGTCGCGCAGGCTTGTCGCAAATCCCATTCAAGCTATCTCTGAAAAATGCTTATATCTTCGTAAATTTATCAATTACACATTGTATGCATATTGCTAGTTCATTCCCTCAAATTGTTCAAAAAATTGATAAAAGTATCCGGTGAACGTTCGACCGCAATGTCCCAATAAATTTACAAAGATGATAAAAGTGAGTTCTGAGAAAAAGCCCAGTTCTTTCAGAACGAGCTGTCAAAATGCAAATTACAAAATGCGATTTTCGGCTCATTCAACTTTCCCAATACTATATTTATACACTTCGAAGTAATTGATCTTTCGAGCAGCGCTTATACATATCCAATAAAACACTACTCCCGATAAATCTTCGAAACGTTATAAACTTTCCTAACTTCCCCCTCGAAGCCGGCTCTCTCTCCGCGGCGACAAAAGCTAATCAAGCGGCTGAAAAAATCCGCAGTTCCAAAGCGCACTACATCATCCCCGTCGGGCGGCCCGCTGACATATTACATGAAAACAGCCGTCACCGCGTCGAGTACACAATAAACCTCCTACTCTCTCCCTCTCTCTCTCTCTTCTCAAGAATCCTTTGGTCTCTTTCTCTCTCTCGCGGGGTGGGGAAGCGTTGCACACATCCTCGAGCTCGGCGATATACGATTAATCGGAGAGACAGAGAGAGAGAGAGAGAGAGAGTGAGCCTTTGTCGAGTGACCGTATAATAACGACAAAGCGAGCCAATTATACGCCCTCGATGACGGCAGATGCGGACGAGGTGATCTCGAGCCGCGAAAACAATCGGTCGCCGAGGCACAAAAGAGGCGCGAGTGTGCGCGCGTGTGCGTGTGCGTGCGTGCAGCTCTTTGATGTCTCGGCAGCGGGGATCGATGTTTGCCAAGCGCGAAAGTGCTGTTGCGCGCGAATACTGTCCCGAGATTTCGGCGTGATTGACACTCGCTGCTGCTGTTTGGTTCTTTTTTTTTCGGTTTTGGGAGATGTACGACAGTGTTGTATAGGAAAATGGGATTTTAGATTCGTTTGCGCGATAGCTGATAATTCTGTCGAAGGTCGGATTTCTGGAGTTGCGATTTAATTGCGGTTGAATATTACTTTCGGGAGTGGCTCTCGCTTTGATACGAGATAGAGAAAGTTTAGTCCTTTATCAGTTATATTTACTTTCAATAAAAAGCATAAAAGTTGCATCGAGATGGAAAATAGTTGTAATTAGTATACTTGAATGAATAATATTTGAATTGATTCGGGTCCGAATAGTTTTACTGAATACAAAAGGTAAAAAGTGTCAGAACATTAATTTTAGCAAACAAAATTTTGAATAAAATTACTCATTACAATTATTTTCTTCACTCACATACAAATCGAAAAATTGTTTGCAAAAGCTTTTCAGTAGTATTTTATCGTCAAAACGGTAAATATAAAACTTGAACACATACAGATGTCATTAAAAGCTAGACAAAATATATGTCATAATTCGGTATATTAATTTTTAACGGTTCGAATTGAAAAATTGCGCCTGAAAGCTTTTATCCCCACCGGTTTCATACAGCAACGCGCGTAACATTTATAAAACCATCATTATAAATGTACATTCATTTCAATAATAAATAAACGCATATCTGTACGCCGCAAAGAAAATTCAGACTCTTTTTAGATTTTTATATACTTTTTTTATAACATTAAAGTAATTCACCTCATGGACACCCGGACGATATTTAAAAAAAACTCGACTAATAAAATCCTTTCCCCGAAAACGCAGAGAGGCCGTTTCCCGACTCTCCCCTTTTGCTCCTAAAAATGACTGCAAAAGTGCCCCCTCGTCCCGAAATAAATTCCGCGACGCGCACGCGCCCAATTTTCCGCGTAATTACTCCGAGAAAAAGAAACCCGAGTACGCGCCTGCGTGACACGGTGGGAAGAAGAGCCCCGCGCTGAATTCGCCCAATTACCGGCGGCTCGCGCCGCGTGACCGACTCCATACACTCTCCGGCGACCGTCCCCTCGGATTTTTCGCGACGGCCTAATTCCGCCGCGGCCGATTGGCACTCTCGCGCTTTTGCCCGCGCGCGCGAACGAGCGAGCGCTACGCGCGACACTTTGATAAGAGGGATATAGAGGAGTTAGGCGCGAGCTCGAAGCCGACACGGTTTCTCGCTCGAGCGCCGTTTTTCCCACCGACTACTGGCGCGGGGCTAAATGGACGCTCCAATTTTCGTTGCCGCCTGTAGATGACTTTTGCAGTCGAGGCGTGCTTTCGCGTGCGCTTTTTTTTGCATTTTTTACATCGAGAATTGGGTTTGGCGAAAAAAGAGCGTTCGCGGAAAAGACACCGTTTTGCTTTCGTTCTTGCGAATTTTTTTTTTTCTTAGTGCAGGCATACGCATTTTTTTCTGTTACGTAAAGTTTTAAAAAAGTGATAGACCGACAATTAATGATGTTCTAGAGCAAAGTCAATTACCTCGATATAATCCGAAGTCACATCGATAATTAAAAAAAAAAAACACACACGCGCACGGACAAAAGAGCATCACCTCATTCTCACCGCGGTAAAAAGTACGACTCCGTTCGGTCATCATCTGCTAAAGCAGCCCGCGCTGCGCCAGCGAAAAAAGCTGCTCTTTCTGCAGCGAGCTCTAAAAATAGCCTCATCCGCATCGGACGCGGGGGGGGGGGGGGGAATGCTCCGGTAGAAAGAGAGAAAACGCACGTAGGCTCTCTCTCTCTCTCTTTATTCAGGATAAGCCGCGGTGATATTCGAACCTTCGGACCGGCGGCGCATTCTGCGTATGCATTATCTTTGCGCGTCGTCGTTTAGCGTGCAGGTCAGCGCTGACGGCGTCGATTCTTAACGAGCTGATGACCCGCTTTCGCGCCATTACACACACTCCCCGCGCGCTACCGCCGCCGCTGCCTGCTCTTTGATCTTTTTTGTCGCGAGCGGCTTTAATCGCTGATGCGAGGCTGTTGTTTCGCAGCGAGGCCTCTCTCTCCGCAATCGTACGGCGCAAAGTGTCGACGATACCATATTTCGAAGGGGTCGTCGATAGGTGTCGGGTTCGATTTTCCTTTTTGCCGGGTTTTTGGCCTTTGAAAGAGTGAAGGACTTCTGCTTCGGAGCTTTATTTTAAGTGCGAGTGCTTTATCTGGAGTGGGAACGTGCCGTCAGTTATGCACTTGAAATTTTAAGTGACGGTGTACCCTTAATTCGAGAGCTCTTCGTATGAATTTGAATTATTTTCCTTCCGGGAAAATATTTTCGCTTTACGACGCAATTTACCTTTGGGTTTTAATTATTTTAAACGTCAAAGGAATTGAAGCATCAATTTCAGCGTTGCGGCAACATGCTTTAATCAGATATTGAAAATTAAGTGTGACTTTGTAATTAAAGATAAGTGTACTATAGGAGATGAAAATCGATTTTTCAGTGACCTGAAAGTTTAATAACGATAATAATTGCGTGTGAGTAAAAAAAGAAAGATAATAAGGGAAAAATAAATAAAAACATGAGTGTAAAATTTTCGCTATTTCAAAATCTGTATATATATTTGAACAATCATGAAATTTAAAAATCTTGAGCAACAACAGCATCTCATCGTATGCAATCGACTTCGCATAATCCTCAATAAATTCGCGTTATGGAGCTCGCATTTGCATATTACGTTATTCAGACATCGATCTTAAGAGAGCATTATATCGTCTACATGACTTGACAGTTAATATTTTCGTTATATAAAAAGAAAAAACGTCCACGTATAAAACAGCTTGTTTTCATCGCGCGTATACAAAAGCATCGCGCGATTATTATATATATATATATGCATCGGAAAAAAGGAGACATGATCTATCGTTACACATCCAACATCTTGACAGCGAAAGCGTTAGTTCGGAATAATAAACCCAGGGCTCTCTGCTCATCGATTACATAATCGAGTCGCAGAGTAAAATTATCGCCGTTTCTGCCTCGTGCGAGCCCGAGAGAGCTTCGTCGCCGAGTAATTTCTCCTGTGTCCCGGGCAGTAATAAGCGGATATTTTAATTGCAGAGTTCGCGAGCGCACAAAGCAAAGGTTCCCCAATCAAGCCGCACACTCGGCGATTTTTCTAATATGGCGAACGAAAATAGACGCATATATAGGAAAGATTCTTTTACACGGTGGCTCAAAGTCGGTTACTTTCGAGATTGAGCTTACTTAAATTATCATTGGCACAAGCAAGTTTGACATTAACTTTAAAATAAACTTGCATCCCCAAAGCTGAGTAAACACAAGTATCTTAAAAAAGGAGGAATGAAGGTAGGTCGTCAGAGTAGGAATTCGGGATGAAAATAATCCAAACGGAAAAGAAAAGAAGACGGGCTGTCTTTTTCATATACGTATGTCTATTCTCGTTAGTTTATTCAGTTTAATACGCCGCCGCCGCCCGGAGAGCGAGAGTTCGGCCGGTCGGGCCGTCACAGCAGTCGCGCCGGGCGACGACACTCGCACGTCGGCGATCGTCGTGTTATTTTTTCGCTCCGCTCGAGCGGTAGGTTCCTTTTAATTTTAAAATCATATACACTTCGTTAAATGGATTTTTCGGGTATACCACGCACAGCAGTCGCGCGCTCTCGTTAACATTTTTTCTTTTACTTCCTTCTCCCGATCTCGCATCGTGTTCTTTTGCGGCTCGTTACAATATTATATTGCCGGCGATCGAGTCGCCCTCGATCCACGATGGGATCGGCGCGCACAGTTGAACGTTGCAGCTTTTTTATTATTTTTAGCTTTGTAATAATTATATAGTTATTTATAATATTTATATATATAAATACATCACACATCCTCTTATTTACAATACTCCGCAGCTCGTCGTCTGTCTCTCGCTCTCTCTTTCGCTCTCTCAATCAATACTCACGCACTCGAGATATATCTTTCGCATACTCTCCAGCACTCGAATTACGCTAAATATATACGCAGTCATCTTACATACTCGTGTCATTTGAATTTGAAAAAGGAAACGTACATAATAGGACGACTGAAAGGAAAAAAAAAATAATAATAATAAAGTCCGATTGATACACATAAATAATAAATCGTTTCGGTTTTCGTTTGTAAATGCCTACACTCCCAATCTCGCGATCGACTAAGGCGCGCGAAACTCACATCCGTGGGCGCACACGCAGTTCAATTCTCTTAAAAAACAAAACAAAGACAAGTGTTAATTATAAAAAAGTAATCATTAATAGTAGTAGTAATAATAATGATGATAAAGCGTGAAACCGCGAGCGCAGTCGCGCGAAGCGCCAGGAGTCGAGGGCCGACGTCTCTTCCCCCCCCCCCCCCCTCCGCGCCGATCGACCGATGCTCGCGCGTGTCCCGAAACATTCTTTAAAGGCACTAATCCTCCCCCCCGCGAAAAATGAAGAAATTTATACAAACGAACCAGCGGGACGTCCAATTGGCGCCATCGTCGCGATCGTGCGCTTTAGTTATACAAAGTCGGGCCCGTTCGAACGGCGGGAGCCGAAAGCTCGATTTGTTCTTTTTTTTAAATACATTATATATGAAGCAAAAGTGAAAATGCTCTTTTCGCGCGCCGTTCGAACGCGCCCCGAAGCGAGCTCTCCGCGAGTCCTTCGCCCGGCCGCTCAAAGTATCCAATGGGAATATCGCAATTTAGCAACTGAATTTTCGCACTAATATCATATATAGTCCAACGTGTTCGCGATACGCTTTTATTTACATAATTCGAAGACGCAGCGGATTCTCTCGATGCGAAGGACTCGGGAGCGCGCAGAGTCTGCCGGTCGCTCGACTCCTCTCTCGATTCTCTATATCCCCCCCATATATAAACGTCTATCTCGAAAATCCTCGGGCGCCGAGGACTCCGTCTCTTATCTCCTCGCGATCGCCCGATCGAGTTAGCACGAGCCGTCTCTCTCTCTCTCCTCTCCTCCGTTGTCTGGCTTCTCGCTTTACGTCGACGCTCTCGAGCTTTCCTCAAATACAGATCGACAATTTAATCGCAAGCTTGAAATTTCCTAATTTTACGAACTAAACGAAGTTTTTGAGCTTCCGAGACAGTCTGGAATTCCGATCGATATTCGGAAAAGTAACGGCACGACGGGAGCGAGCGGCAAATCGATGCGCCGCGGTGCAGAAGTTAGGTTCTCGAGTCTCTCCGAAGGAGGAATCTCGCGGGTCCGCGCATTGCTCGCCTCTACTTTGAACGCTCTCGCATACATTTTCGCCGTCCCGTCGTGCTCGCGCCCCGCTAAGAATCTCAATCTCGATGGAGCGCCGCTTCGCTAATCCACTTCGCGAGATTACTGCCTTTTTCGCGTTTTACAGCGAGACGGAGAGGAGAGAGGAGCGCTGAACGAGCCCTAATTCCCCGTTCTCCCCTCCCTAATTGGCGCCTCTCGCCGCGACACTTTTTTTTTTCTTCCTTCCTTCTCTTTCTGCCCCGTGACTATGTTGCTCGTTGACTTCTTCCCCCGTCGTCGGACGAGACGAATGCATACAAGCGCAGGCGCGAGGCGAGAGGCAATGAGCTTATATATACCAGCTGGCACTTTTTTCCTAGTTGGCTAGAGTCTCCGCTTAGTCGTTCTCTTACGCTAATTATTTCGTTTTTTTTCTGCTTTTTTTTCGTTTTTTTTTTTTAGAAATGCTTCTTTTAAATGAATCGAGGGATTCAACAACCGGGATAGTTTCGTTTAATTAGATCTGTATAGTCATAATACGGTAATTTACGGCTACATTGGATTACAGCAACGCGCACAGCTGTATTTCATAGTGAATATTCTTCGTAGAGAGAGATATAAAAAGTCAAACGAGTATAAAAAAAAAAACGTTAATCTAAATTTATGGCCACGTTGTCGAACTTAACCCTAAACGTAAAAAAAAAAACGCTACGAAAGAGGAAAAAAGTGCCTCTCGGTGTCCTCCCGCGTCGCCCCTCTTAAGAGAGAAAAGCATTCTTCCAATAAAAATAATACAATTACAAATTATTAATAATATTAATAGCGTAATAATAAAAAGAGAGGAATCTAAATGAAATAAAATCATGATAATAATAATAATAAAAAAAAAGGAGAGAGAACTATTAGCGAATATCTCAGCACGGCACTCTCGCTCGCTCGTCCAGGAAAGAGAGAAGACGAAAGTCGATCGCGCCTCTCTCCCTCCCTTTCCGCGCTGCACACGCGTCAGCGTCATACCTCCCGTATCTCTCTCTCTCTCTCTCTCTCTTTATCTGTCTACAATAATCATTAGCTACGTCGTATCAGCCACGAAGAACCTCCCTTATCCCCCCCTCCCCAGAGTAGCAGGACAGCCTTTCCTCAACAATCGTTCGAAGTCACGAGCCTTGGCCTTGTTGTCGGGATTCTGCTTGTTCCTCTCCGCCGTCACTCTCTCCATCGTCGTCCTCGTCGTCGTCGTCGTCGTCGTCGGTTCGTCGTCGTGTTTCACGCGTGTCTTCTCTCTCTCCTCGCGGGCACGGGACCACACCCCGGTGCTTGTTTCTTTATTTTTTTTTTTTCATATAGTCTGGCGGCAGCGCCTTCTCGCGAAGCTCACCGGTTAGACGCCGCCGAGGAGGGCGCAGCCGCCGCCGACGAGCACCACCACCGCGACGCTCAGACTGACGATCGACTGGGCGGCCGCCGAGGTTTTGTTCTGCTCCTGCTCGTGGCCCGATTGGATTTGATCTGTAACGGCGGAAATTTGATGAGAGTTACGAAATTGAACCAAACATAATATATATATAAGAAACTCACCAATGACGGAGGGTCCCATACCGGATCCGGAAGCCTCGTCGTCGTCGCGGTCGTCGTCCGCGTCCTCGTCGTCGTTGTCGACGTGCTCGAGGCCGCCGCCGCGCCAGAGCGGCCTGTCCCCGCTGCCCGAGCCGTCGAGCGCCTCGTCCGCGAGCAGCGCCCCGCTGTCCGGCGCCGAGGACAGCTGCGCCTGCACCACCTGAGACAAACGCCAGAAGCCTGCTTTAGTGTCGGATTTAGGGAGACCGGACGCCGTTACCGGGTAATCGCAGCCGCGAGCTAATCCCCGGGGCTTTCGCTTAGGGCGCGCTTGATTAGGGGGAAGATGGCTTTCGAGGCGCTTTATTTTTGCAGAAGACAGTGAGCATCGCGCGCCCCATAAATCCTGATCTGCATCGGGGCGGTTCTTTAAACGCGCTCCCGTGAAAAAACGAGCAGCGCGCACCGAATCTCGTTAAACGCGAGTCTGGCAATCAATTACCCGGCGCGGCTCTCGCGTTTCCCGAGCATTTGCATGAAACGGGCTTCCTCGCGAGAGGGATGTATTAATTAACGCCGGGCGGCCGCCGACTATGGCAGCGATCGCGCGCGAAATCCGAATGCCGCTGCTGATTTCGGCGCGCTTTCGATTTTCCGCGCGGCGATAATTAATTCCGCGCGGATTCCCGGCGTCCTGAACTTTAGCGACGCTCAGACGCTGCTCGCTTCACGCGAATAATTGATGGGCCGGAGGTTCTTTGGAGGATTCTCGCTTTTTCACGGGGCGCCGAGCGCTAAATGTACTGTAAGATAATTAATGGGACGCGGCGAAATTAATACGAAGTAAACATGCGTCTTCAGCGTTGATAAAATCGAGAAAAAATCCACGAGCGAGAAGCTCAATAAGCCACGCGAAAAAAAATACATCGCGCACCGTAGACAAAGCGTCTGCGCGTCTCGCCCCGCAATTACAGAGGTTTCGTCCGGGCAAAAGAGGGGGGGCCGAAATCGAAGCGGAAACAAGAGCGACAGTCGACGCGGAACAGCAGCGGGGCGTGATCCGGCGGGCTCTCTCGTCGGGTTTTTGCGCCCGGCGCGGTTTAGGCGCTCCATTAGGCGAGCGGCGCGACCGGCCGACTCTTGTTATAGGGTCGATCGCGCGCCGCGAGAAACGAACCGTGCCGCGATGCGGAGGCGCGCGGACCGCTGCCTGCGTTTTATTGCTCGCTTTCGGGGGAGGGTGACTTACGAATCCTGTGCTGATTGAGTGGATGCGGCGATGGTTGCTGGGTGGGGTGGGGAGGTGTGCTTTGCGAATTCAGCCGAGGTTTCGTTCTCACGCGGAGAGAGAAATTTCACGGGGAAAATTTCAATGGGTCGTTGGCGATTTGGTAAGAGGTCGTGGAAATTTATGAAAATTACTAGTTGCCAGGAAATTTATGAAGAGCTGCGATTATTTTTAATAGATTTCAAATTTTTAGTAAACTGCGTTGTATACTGTAACAAGATAAATCTGAAAATTGCAAAAAAAATGTATGGGCCACCGAAACAAATCGAAAGCAATGTAACATAATTTAAGTGAGAACCGGCGTATTGCTCAATCCGCTTCTGAAATTTCCGCGGCGGCTCTTTTACGCGGGGCCACAGCCAGAAGGGTAAACAAGCGCGACAATCCGCGCGTATATCATACTTTACGAGCCGCGCAATTATAGAATCTTTATTTACGCGCGGGGAGGGGGGCCGATTGACGGACGCTTTTATTTTTTGCGCGTTTCCCGCGATATGTGTGATAAAATTATAAATTGGCAGCGAAATTTATTAGACGTTCGCGGACTATAAATCGCGCAATTTCACGCGGTTTACACTCCGCCTGTCGTTCGAAATATACTTTTTCGAAGAAATGCACGTGTCGTTCGCGCGGGGGGGGGGGGGGGTTTAAAATTACGTCCCGTCGGACGAATAGCTCGCTCCTCGTTAATTGACAGCGGGCGAATGGATTTTTGAAATTAATTACCCCAGCTATCGCTCTGTTTATCGGCCGAGTCGGCGGTGCGCGCCGTAAATCAGGAAACGGTCTCTCGAGCGTTGATCGCCAATTTTCCGCGCGCGGGAAAACAAAAGGCTCACCTGATTGATGTGTCTCAGCTGGTCGATGAGCACGCTCGTGTTCGAGTTCACGTAGCCTTTGCTCTCCGGGTCCGGATCCGTCGTCAGGAAGGTGAACTCGGGATTGTACTTCTGCGACTTTAAACTAGAGTCGACCACCGTCTTGGCGTATCTGGAACGTGAATAAAGCGGGATCTCGCATTAGAATTTTGGTTCGATTAATTAAAAGTATATAGATGCGCGCTCTGGCCGTAAATAAAGCTGCGACGGCGCGCCGAGAGTGTTTACAAACGAAAATTGCACCGCCCGCGCCGGTCGGGAGGTAAGAGAGCGCGGCGCAAAGGCACTGAACCCCCTTTTCAGTCACCGTAACCCATTACGATGGACATCGGGCTCTGCGGTCCATAAAGTCGAGTTTAAAATCGATTTTAGCCGCTTTAAAACCGCAGCGGTCTCTTGAAACGAGCCTCGATGTTTAAACATTCCACCGATATCCGGCCGTCTCTTTTCAACATTTCTCTCTCGTACCCGAGTCCCCGACGAATCGCCGTGTCCCACTTTTTCGCGAGACAAAAACACACGCCTTATCACATAAAGCACAGCGGCGGGTTCCCACGCGCCGCTGGCGCGCGGGTTAAGTGCAACGTCATATTTCGCGGTCGAAAACCGCGGAATCCTCATCGATATTCCGTGCTTTTACAGTGTGCCCCGCGCAGCCGCGCGGCGGCTGCCCCCCCATAAAAACGCCTCCGACTTTCATGGAGCGAAGAAACAACAAAGCGCACTTTACACTTGAGCCAAAGTATACGGGCCGATAATCCCCGCGGCCTATATATATATCTGTGTGGAAAGGGCTCCGCCCTCGACACTCTTGGCCTCCTGGCCAATGGATCGGAACCGAGGACTTGAGGTCGCCGCGGGGGCCACTTCGATTCCCCGGGAATATGACGACGACGTCGCCGGCCTTCCGCGAACGACGTTTTACGGGCGCTCGAGAGCGACGATGACCTACTGCAGCGCTACGCGTACACCCACACGCCGAGGGAAAAAGGGGAGTTTTTGCCCCGTCTACTTTTCTGACCAGCTTTTATTTCGGCGCCGAACTGCGTCTTTTAGCATTCGATGCAACAGAAGCGGCTCTTTGTCGCGCGAAATTTTGCAAATAATTCGCTTTTCGCGCACATCAGAGCCCAATATCCGGAGCTAAAAAAATAAAGCGGAGACGGCAGAGCGGATTCCATAATAATATCCCGAAACGACGCGATCTCGATCTCGAAAGCCGGGAGCTTCCCACGGAGCGACTTTACAACCTTTTGCGGGCGGGCTGGCTGGCGTTTTATATAAAAAGCGCCCGTAAACGTCCCTCCCCCGATATCTCACACTTGCCGGAGCGCATAAAACGAGTCGAATGATTGTTTCAGCGGAACCGCCGCCGCCGCCGCTTTAAAATCGATTTGAATAAGACACAAGTCGGCCGAGAAGATCAATTTCTCTCTCTCTCCCCCGACTCTCTCTCTCTCGAGAGAGAGTCTTTCGTTTATTGTTCCTCGTTACGCGCAAAGGCCAGCTTAAAAAACAATAAAGGGCGCCCTTCGTTCCGAGGCGAAATTACGTTTTCATGTCAATTTGCGCGCCGGAGGAGAAACTGCACCGAGAGAGAACGGAGAACCGAAGGAGGGAATTAAGGCCGGATCGGCGGTACAGTCGGAGCTGGAAATTATCTCGGGGGATTCGTTATCGATGGGATATCGATGCTTTTCGGGATAAATTGCTGATTTCGTTATTTGATATTTGCTGATTCCATCAGCGCTCTCGACTTTCTTTGATTAACGTTTTTATCGAGCTTTCGAGCTGCGGGACGAGAATTAGCGTGTTTAATTGAAGCTTTTTGCGGAACAAATTGAAAGCGAAGTCAATTAAGTTGGAAATAAATCCGGGTCGGATAGTAAATGAAAACTGCATGTTGCTGTGTTGCGAAGGCAAAGACGTAGTTGTGTGCAAAGCTCAAAGAGCTTCCAACTGTCGGGGCTTACAATCCTATTATGATCAACCGTTTTTGTTGTCTTACTGATCCTCGGAATTATCTACTTACAGCAAGCTTTTCCGATATCAGTACTTTAGCAAGTGAATATTTCTGAAGTAAGTGAATTTTTCTTTAGTAAGTGAATATTTCTTTTCATTACTTTGTAATTAAGTTAGACCCTTTAAGTTCTAATTAAATACCGTTTGAAATTTAATGAGCGGAAATTTTTTTTTAATTAAAACGACACGGTTTTTTAATTGAACTTTTTGAAGTTTAAAACTTCTTTCATAATGTTCAGTTTTCTAGTTTCCGGCTTACAAAGGTGTCGATTTTGAAAGCAATTTAGTTCAAAGCGAAAATTCATAAAATAAAAACCTTCTATCTTCCCATTTTTTATTCAATTTTCATTCAAGTTTCCTTAAAAATATTAATAAACCTACAAACCGCTACACAAAGTGTATACAGTATTCCACAAAAATTTACCGCCGCTCAAATTTATAGTAAACAAACTCGAGCTCCTCTCAATACTTTTTACCGCCGGTAAAAATTGAGGATCAAAGTGCATTTTCCCTCGCGAAATACAGCCGACCTTTATCCTCACGATCCACTTGCATAAACATGTATTTTTTATCCCGTCGGCCCTCTTAAAGAAGCCAAATTTAAAGTATTCATCCTCCCAGAAATTCCCCGGAATTCCGGGGCAATATCTTCATCCGAGCCTAAAGCAGGCGGCGGCATCGGTTCCTTTCGCCCTCAAACATCAACGGCGACACGGAGTTAAGCATCCGTTTGGGCATAACGACTGGAAGTTGGTAGCCGAGCAATTTGCCCGTTTACTGCCGCGTCTCTCTCTCTCTCTCTCTCTCTCTCTCTCCTTCTCTCTCGGGGGAGGCTCAGGTATGCGCGTAAAACTGGCGTAAGGTGCGTGGAGCCTGCCTGCGTTTGGCGAATGGCATGCCGAGGTGCGAACGATCCGCCTCGGCGGCCTACGGGAAAACGGCCCCGGCTTTGTAAAAGGTATTTTCTCGGCTGGTTCTGACTTGAGCTTTCTAATTCTGCTTTTTTTCTTTATTTTTCGTGATCGAGATTGAGTGGAAAATTGGCTGGGGTTTTAGAGGAGGAACGTGATTTTTATAGGAGGCGGTGTAAGATTTTCAGAATCCATTTTCTGAAATTGTATAAGGGTTAATAGTTCTTTTAAAACTACTGTTCTCTAAAGTGGAGCGGAGTGGGTAGCAATCTAATAGAGGAAGATCTCCTTTCTATCCTTATAGAATGGATTTTATTATTAGCGGGGAAGAAATTTAAATATAGAGTAAAATTTTTTTTATCAAGTGGCTTATAAAGCAGTGAATATTCAAACCAATTTTTTACTTGAATACGTAAAAAGTATTTATTGGTAATGCCGCTCGAAAATTAGATTACTATCGTAAGAACTTAAGTAGTCGGACTTTTTTGCTGATCCCAAGAAAATTTTCAATTTAATATTTCCCCTTTGTGGGATCGATTTTTTACACGTGAATATATGCTTTTGTCGTTACGCGCATCACATATTCTACTAAGAATACCAAAGATACGTACACTGTAAAACTTGCTCGAAGGAAAATTCAACGCAGAAAACTTTTGGCATGGAACACAGGAACTTTGAGTTTTTTTTGTTTTTAAAACACAGTCTCCATTTTCTTTATTGACAGAAATATAGCATAACGGTATTACCAAGTTTAAAGGTTACTCAAAGTTAAATAGGCAAACTATACGTCGTCTCCTTGTATCAAAGGAATCATATTTTTTACTCTGGTTGTAGTTCGCAAAGTTATAAACTTGCTTATCCAAAACAGTAATATTTTATCGGGTAAAATTTATTTACCGCTCGACCTCCTTTAAAGCGCGGAGATAAGCATTAAAATAATTAATTTTCAGTCCATCAAAAGGGATTTTAAACATTCAAGTCCGCAAAATAAACTGCGGAATTTCCGCGATGATAATCGCCCCCTGAAAAATGCGTACATTTTCCAACCGAGGAGCAAAAGCGTAATCCCGGAATTAAGCAACCCTTCCCGTAAAATAATTACTCGAAACTGGAGCCGCGCAGCGGGTATTTTCATCCTAATTGGCCGGCAGCGTCGAAACCTCGGCAATTTAAGCCAGAAAAATAAGGCTCTCCTCGGCCGAAAATCCGCATTAATCAGGGAATCGCTCGGATTCCTGGCGAAAGAAAAAAGGGGGTCACGGCCTTGCTTACGTTGCGGTTGTTAACTAGGAGAGACGGACGGACGGACGGGGGGGGGGGATTAATTAAGCTTGTGATCGATCGCGGAGTGCAGTCGGGAGAGAGAGAGACAAAGAAAGAGATTAATTGAAGGAGCCGCGGAGGGAGGAAGAGAATAATTGGGAGAGCCAACTGGACGAGCGAGAAGTTTTCGAGATGCGGGAAAGAGTCTCTTGTTGCGGCGCTGGTCAACTTGTTTGCCCCGGTTTGTTTGAAATTAGTTCCGATGGAAATTTGTTTTGCCGCTCTGCCACTGTTTGTTTAGAACCGAGAAGCTCGTCTCTGAAAGGGCAGGCTTTTTCGTTGCTTTTCGATGCCGCTGTATTTTCGTTCTTTATATCTTAATTAAATTAGTCTAACTATTATTTAAGGTACTTCTGATTAAATAAGAGTCCAATTACCGCTGGCTCGTCGAGTGAAACCGTTATCCCCGTAATTATCTCGGCTTTCATCCCCGCGACATCAAAGTTTACCTCAAGTTTCACTTTTGCGCGAATCGTCCAAGTTCAAAGGCGCTGAACAGAGAAAAAAAGAAAGAAAAGCGACGCACTCAAGCTAATGATCTCGCGGCGCGTTTAAATAAAAACAGGCGCCTTGTCAAGGGAACAATAGTCGCGCGCACGCGCAGGACGTTAAAGGGACAAAGAGGGAAAGAGAGAGAGGAGGAAGTTTCGCGCAAAGGCAAGAGACGTAATTGAAGTTAAAGCGCAAAAAGCCGGCTCGCGTTTTTTCGCGCTCACCTGTTCGCGATTGAAACACCTTTTCTCTCTCTCTCTCTCTCTCTCTCTCTCTCCCATTCATTTTTCTTGCCGTGGCGAGGAGAGGCTCTCGCGGCTTCTTTCAGCGCGCGACTCGTGTTAATTGACGCGCGGCGATTCATAATTCCCCGTAATTGTCCATTACCATTGTTTTGTCGCGCCGGCAATTACACGCCGCGACGAGGCGGCCGAGCCCTTTTTACGAGCGCCCCGATATACAACGTCCCCGATGCCGTGCTTTATTCCACCTCGCGAGGAAGCTCGAGCTCGCGAGGAATCCCAGTTATTTGGCTGAAAAATAATCCCGCGCTCTCTCTCTCTCTTTCTCGGAGCGCAATATAAATTCACGAGCCGCGTTATAGCTCCACTTTTATTCCGGAGCTTTATTTTCCCCGCGGCGTAGGAATCTTTGAAAATCGAGCTAAGCCCCGGCAATCTGCATTTTTAATGCGCTCCGCCTCGGATTTCGTCGTCAGAAAAAAAAAAAGAAAGCGCGAGTCTCCGCGAGGACGCAATAAAGCTCGACTCGAGCAAACACAAAAATTTCCCGCGCAGGCAACGAACCGCGCCGTTTAAACGAAAAAAACGGGAAGAAGCGTCCTCCTCAAACACTCGTCTCTCTCTCTCTCTCTCTCCTGCGGGGGCGCAGATAAGACGGACGCGCGTTTAATTTAGCTCTCGATAACGAGCTTTTTTCCGGGGGCGGACTCGAGGGGGTAATTATAGCCGGCACCTGTCGCTTACGCTAAACGGCGGACGGTGCAGTGTCCTGTTTATTTATACGTTTGCATATCCGATGCTCGACGAAAGACGGCTATCGTCTGAGCTCGCCGAGCGATGTATTTATATATATGAGTCGGAGAGAGAGAGAGAGTCGGATTCCCGTTGCCAGGAGACAATGCGCGCTCCGCGGTGGGGAAGTGCCCGATGAATTATGATTCGACGCCGCGTGTATTTTCGAGTTCCGTCCCGAGAGTCCGTCGCGATTTCGGACTGAATTCGTGAATGCGATGAATCGCTGATCGGTGATGCGGTGGAGGACGACACGTAAAAAGGGTAGTCAAGAGTTTACAGCGAGTCGTTGGATTATTTATGTTTCCAGCGCGGTAAGTATCCCCCGTTCCCCGATGACGGGCAGGCTTTCCGGTCGTCGGGAAGCCAAAAGCGCCGCTTCACCTCCTAAATAATCCAGATAACTTCCTCCGCGAGCTCTCGGGCCTAATGCTCCGCAGCGCACAAAAGGCAATCTCCGCCAGTCAGCTTTCGGTTTGTACGTTCGCGGGGGTAAAAAAAAAGAAGACATAAGAGAGCGGAACTTGATCCATCGTCGTCGACGGTGGATTCTCACGAAATTCCGCGTCTTTAATCATCCGCGCGTCTCGCATTAATATTAATGCCTGGGACCGGGCGCGCCTAATGACCCCGCGCGCGCGCGCGCCTGCGCCAAAGGGTTTTCGGGGGAAGCCGCGAGGCATTAAGCGCACGAGGCGAGAGAGAAAAATGACGAGGAGAGAGAGAGAGAGAGAGAGAAACGAGGAGCCCGGCGCGACGATGAGGTGAGAGTAAAATGTAGCGGCGGAATGTTTGCTTTGGGATGCCGAGCTTTGTTAATTCGCTAAGGAGGAAGACGTTCCGAGAGCGGAAAACGGGCTAAGGAGCCGCGAACTTTTGCCGCTTGACGCTGGTTATGGAGTGCGAGGATTTTCGGCGGGAGATTACTTCATAGACCCTTTAATAAATTCAGAGTTTAAATATCACTGCTTTCGGTGCTTTTTAACTCATTTTCGAGAGGAAGCATGAATTGTCATTTAAAATTGCATCACGCCTGCAGGAATAATATTGTCAATCTCGTTTAACAATTTGTACGTTTACATGATTATTTTTATTATAAACCTTCATTCGACGTAATGAATTTACAAGCAACAGTAATTACAGAGGTACAAACAGCATGCAGCGAGTTAAACGCCTTAGCAGGACGACTCTCCTTTGTGCATTAAATACGATTTGACGTGGAAATGCAGCGCTGCAGCGGCTAAAGGATTTTCTCAGCTCTCGACTCCGGCCCGTTGTGGAAAGTTATTACCGGGCATTACATAATTATCCTCCCGATGTATATTCCATTAAACTTTCGACGATTCGAGCCTTTGATAATTATATACAGGCGAGAGAGCCGTGACGTCGCGTTCGAACAAACTCGAAAACGCATTACGGATCCATCTCTCGAAAGCAACGTAATAATCCGAAATAACACCGTCGGCGAGAGGAAAAGAGAGCAAAGCGGCCGGCGCGCGATCAATTCGCTCCTCTCTCTCTCTCTCGCGAAATTAAAAAGCAATCGCGGGACGACGCTCATTTTTCAACTCCCTCGTCGTTTTGCATCGGCGCGGAAGAGAGAGATATAAGGCGGAACAATTAAAAAGGGAGAGAGAGGAGGAGGAGAAACAAGCCGCGAGAGAGACAGAGGGCCGCCGAGGATTATTAATCAAGGAGCCTTTGGAAATCCTCTCTTTTCGGCCAATCATCGGACGATGACTTGCCGGCGGCGGCGGCGGCTCGTGGATTTCCTCGGACGCCGAGCGCCGCCATTAATCAGTCCGGGCCCGGAATGCGGGACCGAAATATCTCTCGCGCCTTCGGGTCGCTGCTGGGCTGCCGCGGCGCGCGGGGAGATCGTTTTTTAATCGCTATTTTGACGCTTCGAGAGTGCCGATGTTCGATGGCTCTTTTGTGTATATCGGGTCGTGCAGGAAGTGCGCCGTGAATTCGTATGTCGGCGCCCTCGGAGTGTGAGAAAGGAGGTTGCATGGAGTTGCTTTGGGATTTTACGGAGGTGAATGGGATGAATTTGTCGGTCGCTGATAGATTTCGAGATGAATAATCAGATTTCTTTCTACGTTTGTTTGGTTATACGCGACTGGTTTTGGTGGAGGAGGTTGCTGCATGACGAGGGAGCTTTTTTGGTGTGAAATTCCGCGGCGATGAATATTCAATTTCCGTTATAACAACCGCAATTTTACAAAATTAAATATTGATTAGCGAAGAGTAGTAACGAGAGCGCGAAATTTTATTTTAACCCGCAAAGAATTTTTGGAAAACAGGTTTATTTAAAACAATGTAAAAACTGATAATTTATAGCCGCAATGAATATAAATTGCTAGGTGGGATTTTTTATTTTGCAAAATTACTTTTATATTGTAATTACAAAATCTTTCTTTGCCGTATACGCCAAACCAATATAATCCGGTCTAAAAAGGTTGGTGGTCAAACAACATTTTTCAACTTAATGGCTTTTCACTTTGTATGGGTGTGAATCTTAATTTAATTTGCTCGCCGGTTTTTCATCCTATCCGCAAGCTGATACACATTTCTGCAGTGCGCTTTGAATGATCGATGCAACTTTTATACTATAATGGACTTGTAATCAATGTTTTATCGAGACTAAAACATTCCGCGATAAATCTCCCTCAAAACCGCCAAAATTAGTCGTTTTCGCGTAAACTCGATTATTCCAATTAATACGCACTAAAATCCAATTCCTTGCAACTACCGCTTAAATTTACAATCCTCCCGCCGACAATCTCAACACCTCGGCCAAAATTTCCTGCCGCCCTTATCTCATCAGCGTGGCCTCTAAAACGCGGCGGGGCTATCTGCGGGTCCATAAAGCCGCGCGGCGGCTCCTCGAAAAGTGCATCCTCTCTATCTCTCCTACGAAATTTCTTATCGCGTCGCCGTCGGCGGGGGCCGCAATTATATTTCCAGCGGTGTTTACCCGGCTCTCGGGGAAAGGGTTTTCCGGTTGGCGGGCTCTCTCTCTCTCTCTCTCTCTCTCGTTAGTGCGCAAACACGGCGTGGCGCGCAAACACGACGGCGGCTGCGGCTGGGGCCAAAGCGACTCTCCCGGGATGATTTATACGATTGCGAGCACGTACCGGGGCCGCACGTTACGTGTGTATTATCAAAGCGGCGAGAGAGAGAGAGGTGAAAAAAAGAGATTACGGTCAGGCCCGGTGATGAAACGCTGACGGACGCCGCGACCTGAGAGCTGACGCCTGCAGCCGAGATAAAAAGGCCAAAGGGGCCCCTGGCTCTTTTCGGAGCTGCCGCTTGGAGGCTGGAGGCTCTAATAGTGGCTTTAGGTGGTAAAGCTGGGATTTTTGAAGTGACGAGGAGGAAGAATAATTTTTGGGATTTTTGACGGTGAAAAATTGGGAACGGAAGGGCGTGAAAAATCGACGGACGGAAATTTTCATCGCGTTTATATTGAAAAATTTCGAAATGTGTAATTTTGAAGTGTTGGATATTGGACTTGCGATAAATCTGTCTGTATTGATTTTTCTGAAACAAACGGCAATTCGCGGAAATTATTTTTATCGGTTTAAAAATATAAAAAAAAAATAATACAAAACTGCGTACAAACGTTGGAATTATTATGAATACAGAGAAAATAAATGCAGAATCAAAAGAGAGTTTGAAATTAATTCCCGATTTTATTGTTTATCAATTAAATCTTGTTTTTTTTCTCAGAAACCTGCATTCAATAACTTGACACCCAATTTAAAAGTTAATTACCCGTTTTCAATCTTCCCCATCAATTAGTAAGCGCCAAGGAAAAACCTCTCCAGACGGTCTTACAACGGGATCTACACACTTTCGCCCGTCGGTTGTTTGCAAAACTTTCAGCTCCTAAGTGCCGCTCGGAATACAGATCGACTTTTCTCCTCTCGCTCTCTTTCGCCGCTCGAGGAGACCAAGTCTCCCCGCGGAGTGACGAATGAATATTCATATCCGGACGATTTTCGGATAATGGACTGCTCCGTCCCGCCTCTCGGTAAAATCCGGAACAATGCCGAGCGCCAAGCTAATGCCCGCCGTTTTGTACGCGTGTCTTCTTCCCTCGGTATATCGATGACACTCGGCTGAGAGAGTGGCTCGATTCGTAAATTTGGAGTGACGAACTGCTCGCTCGAGCGTCGCTAATTGCGCGGAAAGCTACTTGTGAAAATTGAAATTATCCGACGACGGATTGTAGGACGAAGCGAGAATGTTGCTGCCGCGATATTTCTTCGGTTTAATGCAGTTTCAGTCGACTTTCTCAAAAGATCAACGCGTTACAACGTGTCGAAGCAATGATTTACGCGCGGCGACCAATTAAGCCGTACAATAGAATTATATACGACCGATGTTAAATTCAATTATAATATAGGCTCTATTTATACGGATAGCTCCGTATTTAATGTGCAGACGGCGTGCGCGCGAGAGAAATGCGTGGGGGTTATCGATACACTGTCGGCTAAAAGTTTCCGGCGAACCGACCGGGCAACGCGTCGTATTCTGCAGCCTGTTCATTAGGGTATCGAGTGTCAAGGTGTAGTCTCGCACGCTGGGACTAAAATTGCGCATCGGCCGTCTATATTAAATCATACACCTCCGAGCCGCGAATGATTCATCATTTACTCGGAGCTCGCCGCTCTTTAGCCCAGATTTATATATTTATGCCGTGCGATTTTAATGCGATCCGCGAGCGCGTATCTTAAATATATAATCCACGGAAATCGGGGAGGCTCGTCGAGGGAGAAGTAATCACCGATCAGTACTTCCGGCAGTTCCTAATCTACTTTGCTCCGTGCATACGATTGAAATCGAACCGAAACCGCGGCCCGGCCGCGAGCTTCATTAGTGGCTGAAATTTCGGAATCGCGAGCGAGAGAGAGCTTCTGCCGAGTAATTACCGGCAAATTGAGGTTAGGAGAGTTGATTTACGGGAAAACTTACAGCGGGGGGGGTTGATCAATTTGATGGCTTTGGCCGCTGATCCCTCGGGCCCCACCGGCAGTGTCCCTCGTAGAAAAAGAGACCCACTAAAGCCCTCCAACCGCGAATAGAAGAGCTTAGAAAGCGAACCCCCAAAACTCGGAGGAAACTTAAAGAGGGCAATCAAACCTGACTCACGCGACGCTCCCTCGAATCGAAAAAAAAAAATACTGCCTTCTCCGCGAGTCCCCGCAATTTCGCGGCTGCGAACTACAACGTACATAACGAGCGCGAAAGACGATACAGAGGCCGGCGGAGGTTCTCTCTTTTTTTTCTTCCCCGCCGGTCGAAGCCAACCCCCGGCCGACAGTGTATAACCCACCCGACGTCTTGTTGCGACGCATAATGACTTCGGAAATCTTAGCCCCCCTACCGCTTTATACACGCGCGCTCGGGCCTCGAGATACTATATCGATGGCTCCGCAAATAAGTAACACGATCGTCGACCTGTGCGAGCGCCGCGCGCTTTGCACCTGCGGAAAAATGCTTTATTGATTCGACGGTCGGAGGGATTGATTATGTACTTGCGTCTGCGGGGGAGTCGAGGCTGATGGAGTATAGTTTCCGAGAGTTTGACGGGTGGAGAAAGTTTTGCAAGGACAGGTGCTTTTGTGCTGTGCGTCGTTTTTGCACGGTAGATTGTACCGTATTATTTCGGGTGATTTTATTTGATATCAATTCGGATACCGACCGATGCGGTGAATTACGCAAAAAAAATCTGATTTCCATCGCAGACACGCATATATCCGTTCGTTTCGATCAGCGCCTCCCGGAACTGCATCAAAGTGAATAATTAATCAGCGCTAATGAAAGCTCCAGCGCTTAAAAAAAAAAAAAAAGAAAAAAAGTAATAATAAAACGCGCGGGGGATCTCCCGCAGGTATATGCGCGTACGTTCGCGCGAAATTGCAGCTCGCTCACAAAGCCGCGCGCGGCGCGGGAGAAATGTCCAAAAATTACAGCGCGCGCGCCCTCGTCGCACAATCAAGGGAGAGAGAAAAAGAGAGCTGTGCTCGGGAGCCGCATTGAAAAGAGGCGCGCGGCAAAAAGAGAAGCCGCGCGCGCGGCGGTTTCAATTTCCCGCGGGTTTCCAGCTCTCTCTCTCTCTCTCTCTCTCTGAGTGCGGGGGTGGTGGTGGTGGTAGTTCCTCTGTGCGCTCTGTACGTGGGATCGATCTCATTTAGATTTCAACCGCGAGATAGGAGCGCGCGCGCGCTCGAGGCCGCACCGCAGAGGGAAAGAAAGGAGATTAGCTTTATTACGGCGGCGTACATGTGTAGAGGAGATAAAAACTTTACGCTCCGCTGTAAAGGAGTAAATGTAAATTTAGGGCGGACTCCGCCGGAGGAACGAGGGAGGTGTGTGCGCCGAGGAGTCGGAGTGCATTCGTTTCGCGGCGTGGCGTTGTGAATTACGTTTATTGTATAAATTATCAGTCGAATCCGTAGTTTTATTAGGATAGCATTAATAATTTGTAGAGAGTTAATTAATGAAATGCCAGTCTTAATTGCCGCCCGGACGTTATTTTATGAAATATAAGCTTTTGGATTACCGACATATTTAAAGTTGACATCCGAGCTAAACTGAATTATTCAGGGAAAGTAACTTCCGACTTGAAACAGGGTCGTCTCCAAGTAAAGCTCCAATCCGAACGAACAAACGCTAAATTCAATAAAAATCAGCGCGCTCGTCCGCAGCGAAATCGGCGAAAGGATATATCCTCCGAAATCCCCAAGATCAGCCAAAACGGGCACCGACGAAGAAGCCACCCCGACATTTGACGAGCCCCGCGTCCGTATAACCCTATATATTCTCCGTGGCTCTATTTCGGCAATAAAAAATCCTTGATATTTCACTCCGGAATGCGGCGGTGCTGCCATTGATCCGAACGGAAAGAGAGAGAGAGAGAGAGAGGGATGAGCCGCACGCGAGCTGAATGCACGTTCGGCTCCGATATAACCCTCTCTCTCCTTCCTCTCCCCGTTGCCGATCGCATGCGTCGCGGATTTTTCATTTCGCAGATTAGGGATTATCCGCGCGCGCTTTCGGCATTCCCGGCCGCCTTTTTATCAAGTGGGTTAATCGTTCGGCAGCTCGAGTGTTAATTAAACTCTACGAGGGAGTTGCGCCCTTCTTTTTTTTTTATCCGGTTTCCTTCGTTGCGAAAGGATGGAAATGTGCTTTTGGGCCTTTGTTTCGAGCGATATTTTTGGAGTGGGTGATGAGGTTTCTCGCGATGCCGACTTCATTCGCCGAGTCTTTTACCGATGTGATTTTCATATTAATTGCTTCTTGAGTCTTGAGTAAATTCTATGATTAAACCATACGCGTAAAAGTTATTAATAAGATTATTTTATTAGTGTCAGCTGGGATTGTAAACAAGTTTTTAATAGATGAAAAAAATATAATCAAGGAAAACTATAATCGTTAAACGAGAATACTCTCAACTAATATTTGCATAGCAAATCGTCGTCATTCAATACACCAAGTACATAAAGTACATAAAGAATATACATTTTTATCCATCATCAGCGTCGTCGACTCTTTTCTATCGTCTAATTCAATCGCGCTCTATTCAAAGCCATCGAAACAAGCAGATCGCGGCCGCTAATAAACTTGCAAATCAGCTGAAAACTTTTCCACGCGGACGCCGGCCGATTATTATTATTATTATTATTTGCGCGCGTCGCGTAATTAACCGCGACAATTTTCTCGCGCTCGGGCGCGTTCGCCCGACGAGGCATAAATATATGTATAATAAAGCCCCGCCGCCGAAACCCACGCCTGAAAACCGTACGATTAATTAATTAGAGGCCGATTTTTGCGCGCGGCTCTCTCTCGCGCGCCGATAAGATAAAGCCTCGGTTTCCCGCGCGCGGAAACGAGCCTCGTCCGTCGCAAAAACCGGTACACCGAAAGGCAAGCGCGCGCGCGCGCATAAACATCGAGCTGCTCCCTCGAAAAGCTGGGCGCGGGAACGAGGACGGCGCTCTAATTTCGAGCGAGTCGCGGACACGCTTTTCTTCGCGTCGCTCGGCATCGGGGGTGGAGGAAAGAAAAATTGGGGAATCGAGAAATCGAGGAACTGCGCCCGCAGCGCCGATAAATGGAAAAAAGGGCCGCGGATCGATGCCTCGGGGCTTTCGTTCTCCCGTCTCGAGGGTTAATTAAACGACGGGGGATGCATTTTTTTTTTTTTTTTTTTTTTGTTTCCGAAAGTGGAGCACGGAAATGGGATGATGTAATTGGATGGCTCGGTAATCATTTCGGCTGATCCGATAGATTTTTAAATCCGGAGCTTCGTTTAGAGCTAATATTAGCTCTTCATTAATACAAAAGATCCGAGTAAACCGGAAGGCAACCCTTCGGCGACAGGCGTGTGTCTCTTTATTTTTAGAGCTGCTCTCCATCGGAGCGCGCGCAAAACCGAAGCCTCCATAAATCCCAATTGCGAGTCCGCGCACAGTGGCCCACATCCATCCTCGAGTAAACTCATTCGTTATCTATTCGCGGCGTCTCGCCGACAAAGCCTATTCAAGCCTCCGCCACGCGTCGTCGTCGTCGACAACGAGCGGCGGCGGCGGCGGCGACGCGCATCAAGAAATCGTCGTCGGATAATAAACAGTATACGAGCGATCTCCGCGCGCGCCTCGGCGTAACTTTCCGCGCGGCGACTGGCATCGATTAGCCGCAATTATCATCGGCGCCGGCCGATCCGCGAGGCAAGCCGCTCCGATTTATGTTCTAGGCGCCGCGAGAGTAATGGATACGTATACGGCATAATTTCAATTTGCGCCGATAAATATTATTGATCCGCGCGGGATGCCGGCAAAGGGTTGACGCGCGCTTTTTCGCAAAAAGCGATTTTCAGCCTGGAAAAGCTGTGATTAGAGCCGCGACGCGGAGGGGAATTGGAGCGCAAGGCCGCGAAAGCTTCGGGCGGGCTGTTCGCTGTGTGGACGTGAAATTTATTTCGGGTAAAGGACGGTTCTGGAGAGGATTTCTGATTGTGAGGCGAATGGCTTCCTTTTCGAATGAAAGCGGATTTTTAGGGGTTCAAAGGGACGTTGATTAAGCTTCGAGATTTTTTAGTTTTTACCTTTTATGGTACGCGAAAATTTAATCATCAATTTTTACAACCGACAACTGTGCTATTTTCTTACGTTTACTACGTTTCGATTTCTAAAACAAAAACGTGCAAAATTCCATCGAAATTCGACTAAATTTTCTCAAAAAGCATGACAACGCTTTGAAACTATAATATTTGTAAAATTTATGCGGCTTTGTTCCATTTCCGAACACGCGTATCTGGTGCGCTAAAATTTTATTCAAACTTTTAATATTCCACCGGAGCTCCGCAATATTTGCTCTCCAAATTTACCTTCCACCGTCCAATTCCATCAATATTTTCTCGGCGAATCCCGAGTTTAACCACAAACATTGATTCTCCGTCGTTCCCCCCCAAAAAAAGTACAACAAAAAAGGCGAAGAATAACCCCCCGCGCCTGCCGAAAAATCCCGAAACCCCCTAACGACCTTCCAGCCAGCGACTGCCGGTCGATTAAGCACCGCGCCGCTAAACTCCTCGAGCAGAGGCGCGCGTAATCGCGCGCATCCTCGGGCGGAAATTCGCGACGTCGTTAGTCTCGAGGACGCGCGAGAGCCAGCCGCGCGTCTGCGAGGAGTCGCGGATAATATATCTGCGCCGCTTTCCTTGCCTTGGCTGCGCAGCAGCTTTTTGCCTCCGCGCGCGCGTTCACTCAGCGCGATTGAAAAGTTTTTAGAGGCCGCGCCGGGAGGGAGGAGGAGGGGGGGGAGGGGCGCCCCTTTTTCGGGAATCGAGATTTATGTTGGAAATTTCTTTGTTGCGCATCTCTCTCTGCGCTCCTTGAGGCTTTTTCGATCCTTTCCGGGGAAATATGTCTGGTGAAAAATGCATAGCTGCTCGGAAAAACCTGAGTTTTTTCGGGAGGAAGCACGATTCTCGGCGTATTGATTTCTGTTTTTGACCCTTTTTTTGCAAGAAAATACATTCAAACGTTCATCGGGATAGCGCAGAGGTAACGCCAACCTTGTTTCCGCCGACTTAAATCTTCTCGTTTGTAACAATATTACTTCAGAATCCCGAGCAGAGCGCAAACAAACCCGACTCGAACGATTAACGAAGAACTCTTTACTTTTAAATGCCCTCTCTCGCTCCTTTTATCGAGAATTGAAAAGCAGCAAAGAGGAGCATTAAAGCTCTCGGGCGTCCTCCGCTAAAATTCCAGCGGCACACCTCCCTCCCTCCCTCCTCCCGGGATTTTTTTGTCGCGGGATTCCAACCCCCGCCGCGGGCAGGATATTAAATTGCGTATCTTCACAAGCAAGAAATTCGTCGTCGTCGTCGCGCGCGCTAAAATTCGAACGGGCCGCGATTCCGCGGTCGCCGCGCGAAAAAAGAAGAGAGCGAAAAAGCTCCGGGTGTCCGGGGGGGATGCGAACGTTTATTTGAAATTTAAATTCGCTCTCGCGGCTCGTCGTTTTGTTCGCTTTTCCATTATAGTTTCCGGGGCGCCCAGCTTTTCTCGTTTCTCGTTCCGCGACGCTGACACGAGTTTCTTTCGCGCGGGGAAAACGCAAATTTATTGCGCCGCGATTACGTTAGAGTATATATCGGCGGTTATCTGTAATTTTTAATTATTTTCCAGACACGCGCGCGCAGCTTTGCGAAATATCCATATTATACACTTTACGAGCATTACACGCATGGATACACTTTCAGCAGACGTTTATCTGTTCCGGTAAACATTTTGAATAAATCCCCCGCGCCGCGTTGCGTTGGAGCCGCGCGGTGATCGAATATAGACGCGTCGTTATATTTTGTCTGTTATTAGACATTTATTTACACCGGCCGGCGAGAGACCGGTAACCTAAACTGACGGAGCGCGTTCAATAAAGCATATCCGAGCGCTTGTACGGCTCGGTGTACGAAGAATATTTATATTTACACGTGTTTATATAACTGGGATGGCGGATAAAAAGCGGCTCGATTTACGCTCGAAATGCAAATAGGCAGTTTTTAAAAGTAATTTTTATACCGCGCCGCCGTTTATTGCCTTCTGCTATCGGCTTTTTCCAGAAAGCGAGTAAATATTCGGATTAATTTATAGTTTCAATTGAAAAGAAAGAAAAGGGTGAAAAAAGAGGTGCTAATTCTCTGGCCTTTCTTTCGCGCGATAAAAGCGCGAAACGGAATATCAGCAAATGGTCGGATAGTGAAAAAAGCGGCGCGATTTATACTCCATCTCGCGAATTATGCAAATCCTCGAATTAATCGGAACGAGTCCACCCATTGATATTAACGACCTTTGCCTCGCTTCTTTCGCTACAACTAATACCCTTTAGAAAAATGTTGAAAGAATCCTCGGGTTTATTCAGTTTTTCTATACGGTAAACCGGCGATTATATATCTTTCCTCTTGGACAAAAACAATTCGAAAGTCGCTCGGCTTTGCTGCTTCTTTTCCAAAAGCGTACATAATAAACTAAGCAATTAAGTCGTGTACTTGGGCAGTTTCGTCCAGTCAAAAAAATGACGAAAAACCCATCTAAAAAGCCCGGTCGACTGGATTTCCACGCGGAGAGAAATCAGCGCCATGAATAATTCAGGCCGTTAATTTTCCAGGCTCCGGCGACAAATGTTCATTGCGCGCGAGTTACAACAATATCGGGGAAAAATTCCCGGGGAATCGAGAAGCGACACGCGGCGTACTTGCGGAATAAGAAGAAAAAAAAAGACGAGGAAAGAAAAAAAAAAAAGAAACGAAGGCGGGCGACTGGTTCGACGGCTTTCGCGCTCGACGAACCTTTCCGGGCGAAAGAAATTCGCGACAGTCGTAAATCAGGCAGCGGCGGCTCGTATGCTAAATGACGTAACGCGGTTAATATTATTCGCCGCGACTCCGAGTTCTTTCCTCGCGAGGAGAGAGACAGAGAGAGAGAGAGAGAGAGATGATATGTGCGATCGGCGAACGAACTCTCGCGCGGGGCTTTCCGAAGAGGAAATAGCGGTAAATTTATAAAGGATCGGCGCAATTAGCGTATAAAGTTAATTCAACGGTAAACGGGGGCAGGGCGAGCGTCTTTTTCGATTGATCAATTATAGCTCGCGGGTAACGTCGTTCTCGAAAACTCTCGTCGTTCGGTGAGAAGAGGCATTGATTTGCTGTATCTGGCTCGGACTGGATATGCGTTTGAAAAAAGCCGCCGTGACAATTAAGGGTCGCTGCTTGGATTACTTGTTTAGGTTAGCGTTTAGGCCCGAGAGTCACTTTTAAAGATCAACTCGTTTCTGTATAGGATCGAGGAGAAAATTAAATTTCGTCGTTTATTTGCGCAAAAGTTTACGGACAATAAACATTAATTACACTTTAGAAATTCAGCTGCTCGCGACTAAAAATTTTAATCCACGCGCCGACGCCCTCTTCAACGCACCCCATTACAGTCTCCAAAAAGTCGATTAAACCAGAAAACAAGCGGAGCGCCCTCGCGGACAACTCAATTACCGACTCACCTCTCGACGGCCCCCGGTACAATCAAAAATAATTACATCCGAACCGCCGTCCCCTCCCTCGAACTCCCGTAAAAAGTGTGCGGCGGCACCCCGTCGGCGGGCACACTCGACTCGAGTCAAAAGAGAACGATTTTAAAGCCGCGGCGCGTCGATCGGCGAAAGCTCTCGGCCGGCGAGCTAAGCGCAAATAATCGGGGAGCAATTTCGGGGGCGAGGCATAAACAATAACGCGGCGGGGAGGAGGGGCGGGTAAACAAGCCCGAAATCGTCAAGTCGTTGATCCTCCTAAAAGCCCTCCGGGAGTCCTCCGGCGAGCGAGTCGAAATCCCCGCGGGGGAGGAGGCGCCCCGCGCGAAAGTTTTGTTAATGTTGGCGCGAGGAGCATTAAGGACTTCGCAGCGCCGCGCGGCGAATGACAAAACTGTGTGTGCTGCGCCTCGCTCCTCGGGCTTTAAAACGCTTTTGTGTGCCGCGGCCGTGCGTTAATTGCACGGGGCGAGCTTTCGCCTCGCGTTTTGTATATCGGGAAAATTTTAATTAGTCGAGTGTACTGCGCGTATTTTTCGACGCTGCGCTGCTTTGCATATCGGAGGCGTTATAAATAAAATGATTTTCAAGCTCTCGCGCAAAAAGGCCAATGCGTATATACGAAAATCTTTGGTAATCGCTTAATTTCGCCTCGGCGATCGATAAAACGAGCGTCGAGGTCGCGGGCCCATTTGCATATTCTCTCCTTTTGCCGTGCGCGCGGAGCGGCGAGGCGCTTTAAAAATATCGCGAATTTTACCCGGACCGATAAGGATCTGCTTAATGCCGAGTTCCATTAAACGTTTATTAAGCAATTTACTGCCGCTGTTTAATCGTTTTCATCTCTCTCGCATTGAAAAATCGGTAATTTTCGCATAAAATTCTTGTTACTCGGCCCCGGAACAGAGGCACTAACCGGTGAAAAATTTACGGGTAAATAATGTCAAGAGTGTCAAGCTCAGATTCTGCAAAAGGCCTCGTTAATTTAATACAAAAGTCAACCCAGTGAAAGTTGCTGCTGTTCAAACGTTCGCTCTGATTTAAATGCAACGTAAAATTTAACTGCTCCGAAAACATTTTTACGAAATCTTTTAATTACTGCAAGGCAGATCAAAGCTCAACTGTTTGCATTACGTATCAAATCTCGCATAAACCCTAAGCAGCTTTGTAGGAACTGACGACACATCAAAGGAACGACGGAAGAAACGAGACGGACGACAATCCCCGACGGTCAACGAAAATCAATTTCACTTCCGGAAAGTTGTTAATAACGGGCTTGAACGAGATTTAATTCCGAAAATAAACAGCCTCGAAACTGACAATCATGCACTGGGAAACTGACGTTTTGTAACTTTGCTAATGCACTCTGATTAGTTTGCTTATGTACAGTTAATATTTGTTCCGAAAGTTCGACTTTAAATCATGTCGGAAACACTGTTAAAGCTTATTCACTTTAAAAAATAAAAAACAAACTACATTATATGAGTAATAGAATTACGGCTCGGAGGAACATGATTAAAATCGCCAAGTAAGCAGTGCATTATAATATAATTAATAACCAGATGGTAAACATCGGCGAACAACAAGCTAATACAGAATATTAAGCTCCGAGCAGCTTTACATTACACAAGTACGTAGACACAACAGCCGCCGCGTAAATATGCGCCCATAATGTTCCGCCGAAAAATCAATGTTTAACCTCCCGTTTTTCATTCGCTAGACCACCTCCGCGCCTCGGCGACCTCTCCCGAAAATTTCCACTCCCTCGAGCGCCGCTTCGCCCAACAATACATAAGCTGCAAGCCGAAAACTCGCTTGATCCCCGCAACTCCGCGATCCGCGACTCCTTCCGATCCCCGCCGGGCCTCCGCCGCGCAACAAGCCCTAATCCGCGCCTAATCCACAGCGGTTGCAAAAAAGATCGGCCGACCGAAGAAGCGTCACAGTTCCGCGGGCGCGCACTTTGCCCGGCAATCATTCAAATGCCCGTGCGGGAAGCCGCTCGAGCGCATAGGATGTGTCGCAGGAGCGTGGGAGTCGGTGCAGATCGGAGGAGAGCCAGAGGACGGAGCGAGAGAGAGAGAGAGAGAGAGGGGAACCGCTTGCAGCAGCGAAGACGGAAGGACGGCGAATTGGCAAGCTCGCTTGGGGCCGCCGCCGAAATGTCTGGCCGGGAGATCGCCTTGGGCGCCGCGGCGGCGGCGGCGGCGGCGACGCTATATTTTCCGGCGTGCATTTTCCTCGAGGTCGCGAGCAAAAAGCCCGCCGCGCCTCGTAAATCGGCGAGAGCTTTCTTTTTTGCTGACTCCCCCCTCCCGCGTCTGGAGCGCGGAGGCGAGACGAGAGCTGCACGTACCGCGGGGCTTTTTCAATGATCCCGGGAGTTTGATGCGTGCTTGGCTGACGGTTATTTTGGCTACGGGCCGAAGGTTACGAGCCGAGTTTTTGACACGAGGAGAGAGAGAGAGAGGGAGGGAATTGCATCGCTGGAGGGACGGATTACCGGCCTCGGGGAGTCGCGAGTGTATACAGGACTAATTATTATCGAGATCTTGCATGCACGTAACCATTCCAGTCGCAATAAGTCCAGCGCGAGAAATTGCCAACCGTTTATTTCGTTAGCCGGGGATGTAAGAAAATCCGAATGTGGATCAAAGCTCTCTCTCTCGCTCGCTCGCAGCTCGCACAATTTCAATTAAGCTAAGTGTGTCGTTCCAGAATATAACCTCGCGGCGTCTGGGACTCCGGGAGTCCATTACTTATTCATTTTAAGACATCACCGGCCAGATATACCCGGGGATTTTTATCTAATTTACATCGACGGCACTCGATGTAGAACAGGACTCGGCGGATTATCGCATAATGAAAGCGCGCGCTACTTGAGAGATTGCATCTACATTTGTAATACAGACGGGATTAACGAGCTCTCGTCGCTGGCGTGTAGAGCTTGTTTGAAAACTCGCGATATACAGCCGTGGCGTTTCCTTACCTCGACGCAAGACGAAACATATTCGTCATCGCTCGAATTCGCTGCGAAGAGAAAGAAACGGAGAAAAATGCCCGGACAAACGCGCAAACTATTAATCTCGCGGAACAGGCTCTTTTTTTTCAGCGAAAACTATCGATACGCTACTCGTTTCTGGGCGCGATTCCCCAGCCGAAATCTTTATTAGCTCGATCGACGGCTTTTTTTCGCGCGCTCGCCGGATTATCTCCCGAACCGGCAGTGCAAACATTCCTAAAAAAAAAGGTAGGCGCGGACCGAGAGTCGCCCGGGGAATAATGATTAATACCCGGCCCGTGCGCGCGTGATTCATCCCGGCGCGTAGAGCGTCATCCCGCTCGAAAAAAAAAAGGAAGAGAAGAGCTCTGCGCGATTAGCGACTCTCTCAGTCTCTCTCTCGCTTCTTTTTTAATTTATCAGTCTTTTGTGCCGCGACTCGAGGGCCACTCGGCCCCGTCTGCCTGCGTCGTTAATCCCCCCGGTGCCGCTTTTCCGCGCCTCATTGTTTTCCAGGATGCTCTTCTTTAATTTCTCATGCAGCAGTCGACTTTGTGATTTTTAGAGGAGCATATACGGGGGGAGACGTGCACTCGACAGTCGGGAAAATGCCTTTTCAGGAGGGGGAGAGAGCCTTCTTTGAGAGGAGGAGCTTTCGCGAGAGCGATCGAGGACGACTTTTCCTCGGATTCCGTTGGACTTCTTTTTTTTTCTCTCTCTCTCCGTCGAAATGTTTATTGCCTCTTGCGCCGGTTTGCATTGGAAAATTGACGAGTTTCTGATTAGCCGATTTCAGTGCTTGGATTACTTCGGCACGCATTTAAATCGGGTTATTGCGTTCATTAATTTACGTAAAAGCAACGTCCGAGGGCATTTCAAAATCTTACGTTATCTAGCGCAATCGAATTTATAATCCCAAGGAGCGTCTGGCAAATCCGCACAAGGACGCGGGCAGCGCGGCCACGCAGCACGAGAGAGGAGCTATCGATCGACATAATTTTTTAACCCCATTATACCCGACTGCAATTCGGGTCGCCGCACACACGCACACGCACACATGCACACACTCGATTCTTCGGTCCCGAACGACACGAAGCGCGTCGATTCCCGGAAAAAAGCCCGCCGCGCAGGAAGCGGCATTCTCACGCGTGAGATTGGCACACATGCGGGAGAGCAGAGAGAGAGAAGGTTAGGCTCGGTGTCGCGTGACGCTCGTAAACGCGCGTATAATAACCGGAGCGCGAAACGGGCCGCAACACCACTGCACGGCCGCGCTCTCTCTCTCACACGCGCGCGCGAATTTGGCACTGCTTTTTGCTGCGCGCAGGCGATCGTCGCCGAAAACAGGCAGGCCGCTTTGTTAATGCGCCACGTGCGGCGAGCTCTCGAGCCTCTTTTTCTGGAGTAAGCACAGCTCCGAGTCGCGGACTTTCGGGGGATATTGCGTCGTTCGAGTGCGAAATTTAAGACGCGGGCTTTTCCTCGTGGCTTTTAATTTTCTTTCGCTCGCCGCGGATTTAAAAGGGGAGGGCGACGAGACTCGCGAGCCGGCCGAGGTAATTCAAAAATAGATTATTAATTGGATTGTGGCGCAATTGATTATGCATGATTTTATAAAGGAGGAACGCGCTCCGAGAATAACAATGATGTTTTATACCAAAAAAAAATGACACGAGATGCAATAGAATTCGAATTGAACGTCGATGGAAAAGAATTTGTTTCGTTTACATTTAAATAACTAATTGACTCCGTTCCGCGGTCAAAGTTACTCTCTTCCCCCGGAGACCCGATGGATAAATTTGTATACGCAAGTGGATGATGAAATTCAATCTCCTTTCCTCCGTTGCGGCATTATTGCGTCACGAAAAAGCACGAAAATGGAAATTGCATTTTTAAAATTATTCTTTGTTCGCAAGTTACTCCCCCAGTTTTCTCTCCAGAAGCTTACCGGGAGTTGCCACTCTCGGCAGAACGCGAATTCAACCTCGATTCAAGCGCAAATTTGACGTGCCGCTGAATGCCTTCGGCTCCCGCCGCCAAATTGACGCGCATTGTTTCGAGTCCCATTCCATATATTTACGAAAACCGTCGATCGACCGGCGCAAAACCCAATTCCGGTCGCGGTCAATAATCACCTCGGGCGCGCGTTTTTGCCCCCCCGACCCAATTCGCCGTATTATATTCTCAAGCATCCCGGCTCTAATTTCCCGGACAAAAGCCTCGCGATAACCTCGTTATCTCCGAGGCGGGGGAGGCTTCGACGAGGTTAGGACAACTCGGCAACAGTTGCCGCGTCCTCCTCCTCCTCCTCCTCCCCCGCCGATAACTCGCGTACGTGTCTAGGATTACAAGAATCGAACTCTCCTCCGGAGAGGTGGCAACAATGGGTCGCGCGCGATCGAGTCATCGCCGAGGAACGTTTCTCCTTTTGCGTCCTTTGTTTTAAAAATCTGCCGTCTCTTTCGTTCGGGCGTTCCTTCTTTTTCTTTTTTTCTCTTTTTTTTTTTTTGTTTCCTTTCTTTTCGACGGGGGCTCCTCGGGTTTCTTGCGCGCAGGCATCATCGCTGCAGGCGAGAACACGCACGGAAACGCGAGACGATAAGGAAACGCACCGAGCTCCTTCTCTCTCCCTCTCTCTCTCTCTCTCTGCGTGCCTGGGGAATTAATCGGGCCTTTATTATGGGACCGGGGAGAAGGAATCGAGCTTGCGGATTGGCCTTTTGTCTCTTTGTTAAGAATTGGGTTACGCTCGAGGAGCGCTGCAAGCGCCGCGCGGATGTTCCCCGGGTATATTATCGGAGGGATATTCTTTAATCGAATGTAACTTATGAGGCAGACGGGTTCGTTTACGATTTGATAAAAATCTCGAGCCGCGAATCGGCCGCGTCTCGGGTGAGTTCCGCGAAGGGAACAATTACCGCGGCGGTGATTGCTATAGAAATTGAGACAGGTGTTTGTGCCACGGTACACAGGCTCGACTTTGCGCTTTCGATTATTAAAATTCATGAATTATTAATGCGAAATGGAAATGCTGCAAGAGCCAATTTCCTTAATGACAGAGGAGGATGATCGAGGAATAGAAGCTTCTTTATATTTTCTAGGAAATTAAAGTGCGCGGATTGCAGTAAATAAAAAAATTAATCTCTCGACTTGTCTCATAACTCGGCACAGATTTACGCTCAAATGTCTGTACTATTCGATTCCAGATGCTACTCCTGATTAAATGCTTCAATTAACAATTATATCACGTTTTTTTTTCTCAACCGCCTCATTATAATCAACCGCGGCCACTATATCCATTCATTTTTCCCAATGCCTCCTTCCAACAAAAGCTCATTATTCAAAACCGAAACCTCAGCGGCCAAAAAACCAAAATATCCGAAAACTACTCACTCGCCGACTCGTTCGCCGTTCCAGCACGACCTGTCCGGGTACTCCTCGCAGATGGTGTCGGCCAGCGTGCCGTAGAACGTCTTGGACCGCTCGACCGAGGCGAGGAAGTTGCCGAGCTGGGCGTGCAGCTGCCAGTTGGCGGGCTTGGCGGCGCCGGGCCCCGCCGGCAGGGGCGCGTGCACCTGGGCCCCGACCAGGCCCAGCAGCGGACCGCCGGCGCCGCTGACCCGCGTCGAGGCGGCCAGGCTCGCCGGCAGGACGATCTGCGGACCGGAGGAGGGCTCCAGCTCAGCGCGACCGCAGACTTGGCGCACCTGCAAGCAGAGAGGGAGATCGGTGGTTTTAGCGATTGACTGTATATTGAGAGAGGAAAAGCACTTGTTGGGTTGATAAATTTTAGTCAAGGTCCAGGTAATATTGACTCATTGGTTTATTCAATTAATTATTGTAATTTTAAGCAGCTTCCTACACCAGTCGCTGCTGTTTCTGAATTAATTTATATATATAAAAAAAGGCTTTCGCAACGTGTTTACTTTCATCCTTATTACTATTCCATTACTCATCGTCATTCATTCGCGCGAACGAGCATCGCGCAACATTAAAAATTCCGCGATCCAGCCCGTCTAATAATAACCCCGGCGGCACAATGACACTATCCATCATAATAGCCCAGCGTTATTTACACAAAAAGATGCCATTCGCCGGCGAGCAAAAAAAAAAAAGTCCCCCCGCCGCCGCAAAGAGAAGCCACCAGGCGCGACACCCACGACGCGGCTGCCGCGCGGACAGTTTCCCTGCGCCGCGGCATTCCATCGGACAATAACATCCCCGGGACAATGAGCGCATTAAAATCCTAATACTATCAACGGCGGTCAAACGGCACAATGACGCTCATTAATAATCGTCCCCGCGCGGCTACATAATACTCGAGGCGGCGGGAGGGGGGGCGGGGGGCGCTGCTCTCCGCGATCATTCATCAAAGGTGTCGCAACGTCGCCGCCGCCTGGAATATATAATCTACGAGAATCCGCGCGCGAGACGGAAACACAGTCGTCCGTGGTGGTGGTGGTGGTGGTGGCGAAAACCTTAACCGGTCCGCCGATAGTAACGCAAATTCCCCCTTATCAGCGGCGCACGCGCGCCGATTTACATCCTTACGGCGTAGCGGATAAGGGGAGGCGTGGGATATTCGCACCTTCGACGAGGCATCGCCGAGGTATTTGCTCGACTTTGCGCGCTTTTTGCTCTTTCCTTTGATTTCTCTTTTTCTTTTTCAGTCTGGCCGGGAGATTTCGAGCGTCGCGCCGCGGCGGCCGTAAAGTATATCGGGGAATTTGCGTGGTTCGGAGGAAAGTTAAGAACGATGGGATATTTAAACTTGTCTCTCTCTCTCTCTCCGCGCTGGCTGTTCAAGGCTTCGCCGAGATATTTGCGCGGAATAAAGAATCGAGGACTGGCTCTTGCGCATATATACATATATATAAATTTCGGGAACCGAATGCGATGCCAATAACAACGTTAAAGAATTATTTACATGGGGGATTGTCAGGCTAATTTTAATGGCGCGGTATATTTCATCGAGCCGCGTGTTTACAAGATGATGAAAGATTCCTTGGATCTCTCGAATCTCGGTCTTCGGCTCTCTCGGCGTTGCGCGTTGCGCAATAATTTTGCTTGTAACAACATTTTTCTCGTTCCTTTTCTCTCTCTTTTTTTTTTAAGCTCTTCGCATTTCTATTTATAAAAGTGTCTCTCTTCGCGTGGCTTGGAAGAATTTCAAATTTAATGCCGACGGATCGAGTTTTCAAAACTCTATTCTGCTCGTAGATAAATATTAGCATTTTTCAGCCTTTCGATAAAAATTACCGTTTACCCACAATTCGTTATTAATCAACGCAGCCCGAGAACCGTTTGCCGTTCGAAAAAAAAGTCCAGCGGCACAATCGCACTGCCAAACGGGAAAAAAACAAAAAATTCCTAGACCCGGTAGCAAATCTCTAAACCTGACAAATGACATCGAGATTCCCAGCGCTGTTAAGAAGAAAAAAAAACACAGCGTTTTCTCCCGTCGCCGCCTCGGGGCCCGTCTGCCTCACGCAGAGGTGGACGACACCGGGAGGCAAAATAAAAAAGCCGCTCTCGTCCAAAATCGCGCGCGGCGAAATAGCGATCCCCGAAAAAAAGGCATCGCCGCGCGAAAGAGTAAGAGAGAGAGGAGAGACCTTACGCCCACTCGGTCCGTCTTAATTAGGCGGGAGGTCCGCCAGTTTTCGCCGACGGAAACGGCCGAATCATCTTTGCATCTTTTAATAATTATATAAAGTCGACGCGCGCGGCTCTCCTACGTATCGACCGATCGCGGCGGGGGCGGCTTTTAATAGCGCTTTTATCAAGATGCGGAATTTGTTTTTCGCGTGTAGCTTTTGATCGCCGACGGACTGTTTTGACAGCGGTTTAAAAATGTACTTAGCGGAGTTCGCTTCAAAGGCTTTCGAGCTCGATATTATTTATATCGGGAGTCGACAAAAGAACCGGGCTGGGAGCTTTTCTTTTGGATAAGTGATTAATCGAGCGGAAGTTTGCGAGAGGAGTAAGTGTAAACTACAATTATCCATTTACAGCCAAAACGAACGAGCGACCGTCGTTTTTAACCGGAATGATTCACAGACTAAAAAGAGCTAAATTGAGTCATTATACAGGATTAACTCGACGAATGCATAAAATTTCTCGTGTTTGCTCCTCTCGTTCGAAACAATTAAAGAAATTGCCCTCGATCGAAGATAAAGGAATATCGTTCCCCCTCGAAATTTATCGCCGCCAATTGGCATTTTTATTCGGAAAAGTGCGGATATATACGCGCGACGCGCCTCGTCGTCGAAAAAAAAAATTTATCGCCGCGCCGCTGAAATACGTCAGAGCGAAAATCAACAGCAGATTCGAGCGATATTTTTTATTGAACTTAATAAAAGCGAATATGTACGTGTGGTGCGGCGGGGAATATAGCACCTCGGAGCCGCCGCCGCGCGATAAACGAGCGAAATTTCATGCTCCGTCCGCCTCCTCGCTTCGGCGTTGAAACGGCTTTTTAATAGAAAACAAAGAAGATTTATACAATCGGAGATCGATTAAAACGCTCGGCGGCGGCGAGCTTTCATATATACGTATAAAAAAGAGCCGTTGGCAAATAAAAGCGCGGCGATCGTTGCAGAAGCGATTATATCGACGGACAATCGTATCTCTCCCCCCTTCCGCGACTCCCCGAGTAATATATAAGACAAGCGTATTAGCGCATTAGCAAAGCCGCGGCTATCTCGGATCGATGTATACTTCATCGTCACGCTCGGCAATAAAGCACGGCGGTAATTTACGTCCGGGACAAGCGTAGGTGGCCCAATAAAAATAGACCGGCCGCGAGAAAGAGAGCGAAAAGCCTTTTCCGCGCGTCGTCTCTCTCTCTGTCGGCATTTTTTTCCCTCTCCTCGAGTCGCCTTCGATGATACAAGATGCACGAGGGGGTAAAAATAGGCGAGTGCGTGCTTCTTGTCGGGGGAATCGGGCGGAAAAGCAGAGAGTTGAAGGAACTGATCGTTATTTTGTTTCGCCTGAAACTTTTGCGAGAGAGAGAGAGAGAGAGAGAGGGCCGCTGCCTTGCGCTATGCTGCTAAAATAGAATTCGGGGGAATCGCTGATTGTTCGCGCGAAAATAACTTTAATAAGAGATTATAAATAGGGAAATGCCGTTTTTCTTCGGCTTTTTAACTCTGCTCGGAGGCGGTGTTTTAATTCCTTTTTTTACGGATCTCAAGTGTTTTAAAAAGATTATAAAATATAGTCTTTAATCCCCTTCCTTTTTAATTCGGTCCGATAAAAATTTATTATTCCTTTCGCAAAAAAACGATTTTCATTCCGCTTTCGATCCAAAAATAAGTTTCAAAATCTAAATATACCACGCCAAAGACGAGCAAAAAATTGCAGCACACCGAAGGCGCGTAACAAGATATCCAAAATCTCCGTAATCTCCCCGGTAATCTACGCTAATTCCTATCGGCTCGGTCTTTCCGCCGGCCAAAATTAGACGAAAACAAACTCGGATTGATTCCAACGAAAACAGGCCGCCTCGCGTGTAACCCGCTTCTTCCCGCTTTTCAGCCCAACTACACAATTCCGCTCGAATTCTCGACGAGGCGCGTCACTCCTCCGCGAGCGAAGTGCGCGAATATCATTTCGGCATCGGGGCAGGGATCTCCTGCGCGTTACGACTCTCGGATCTCTCTCTCTCTCTCCGGGCGTGCATGACGCGCGTAATGCACACGCACATGTAGGAGTTATCGGGGATGTGGAAGCGCGGCAAGGCCAGTGCTCACAGCTCTCTCTCTCTCTCTCTCTCTCGGTGTGAACGAACGATAATCACGAAGGAGGCGCGAGCGATTATCAAGCGCTCCGCGGAGAGGCGAGTTTATTACGAGCTCGTTCTCGCCTTTCGCTGCGCCGAAGCTTTTTTCTGGGCGGCGAGGGGAGGGGGGCGATGCTTGTCTCGAGTGAGTTAGTGGGTTTAGGCTGCGTTTTTTTTTCAGTTCATACAAATTATTCGGAGAACGAACGACAGATTTTAACTGCACCGAATTAATTAACGTCAATTCGGGCGGACGTCTCCTCGTTAAATCAATTCGTCGCGAGAGAGCGTCGCGAGAGAGAGGCCTGCTTTTTGTGTTCTGCGCAAAGTCAAAGAGCAGTCCTCGGGGCTCGCTCTTGAACTCTCCTCGCTTTCTTGCGTTCGGTTCAAGAGTGATGCGATAAGGGGCCTCGGCCGCGTGCCTCTCTCTCTCTCGAAAAAAAGCGAAGAGGAGAGCGAGGACCGAAAGCCCGTTGGGGGTCGCTCTCTTTCTCTCTCTCTCTCTCTCTCTCTCTCGTTTTTAAGTACCCGTGATGAGAGGATTCTGCTTTATGAGCTTCTTGCCGCGGAGGCTATTTGGTTATCTAAGTGGGCTTTTACTCCCGCTGCAGGGCGTTCGCGGCTCTCTCGAGTGTGTGTCACCCCCGGTGAACGAAGCCCGATACGCCGCGGATAGACGCGTGGAACCGACGAGTGGTTGAAAAAAAGAAAAAAAGAAAGAGGAGGGAAAACACATCGCGAGTGATATAATTTATTTGCCGAACGAGGAGAACGGAGTTAAGATAGGAGAGCTCGTTCGTGTATACTTTGTTTCTGGCGTGAAAGATGAATCAATTTAATTAGTCGGAGGGGGGGAGCCGCGGGGTGGGGATGTGGAAAAAAATTATCGTCCGCTGATTTTATGGGCTGCGCGTGTTTCGAGGAACACGTTTTTTCTCTCTCCCTGCACTCATCGCTCTCTTTATCTAAAATTTATTAATGACACAATTAATGGAGAGATCTTTAGCTGCTCTGTATAACGATCGTGATGCTACAATCTGTTAATGATTGATTGTGATTTATTATTCCTGGTAGAAATACTTTATATAAATTTTTTTCATTTAATTTAACACGATACACATTTTAATAGCAGCTATTTTCGGACTCATCGTTCATCCAATTAAACATTCGCTCTTTCCACCCGAGAAACGCCCGTTTTATGCGCCATAAAGAAGCGAGCAAAAGACGCGACAGCCACCTGTCTCTCTCTCTCAACAATCAATCGAGCACGACGGCAAGCAGCACTTAAACCCCAAGCTTAAACCAAGCCCCCGAACACGCAGCGACAACAACATCAAAGCGAAGCTTCGCAACCCTCTCCCCCCTCCCGGCGGCGTGCGACACTTCTCTCCCACGGCGAGCCGAACCGCGCGGCTTATTAGCAAAAGCCGAGGAAGCCCCGCGCGCACCGCTTGCTCGGTGTGTGAGTCAGTCGCTCCGGAAACGGAGAGAGAGCCCATTGCAGAGCCATCGTCCGGCGCGCCCTTTGCGAGAGAGAGAGAGAGAGAGAAGAGGCTTCGATAAGGGCGACGCGCCGCGCGGATTTCCGCGAAGGGGCGGCCCCGATTCGATTCGATATAATTACCGAGGGCCCCCGGAAGCGGAGAGGCTTCGGTTACGCGAGCAACCCGAGAGGAGCGAGAGCCGGTAGTTCGTTGGTCGCTGTGCGCCGCTGTATACGTGGGAACGCGCCGGCGGCGGCTCGGCGCTGATTTAGAGCCGAGAACTTGGCTTTTAGCGGGATTTTTAAGAGGAGTTCGTGCCGGCGAATGTGTTTGCTCGGGGATTAAGACGGATGGGGTTGAGCGGGTTAGATTGACTTTTGAGTGTTTTCGAGGGGCACTTGGCGAGTGGTTTTGAGTAATTGATGGATTATACGGAGGCTGAGGAGTTATCGACGGATGGCTGATAATGAAACCGAGCTAAAAACTTGATTAAGTCTGCGGCCCAAACTTCTGATTTCATTATGGATCGGTGAAAAATGCATCGGCCTTTTTCTAGCAGCTGATAATATTAAGAATCGAGCAATCTTTAAAAATTTTCAGCACTGACGCGTAAATTTTCCACTTTTGACAAGCGATACATCATTCAAATGTCACACATTTTTCAAGCCAGCTTGATTTTTTGCTCAATAAAACACGTTAAATCGAGCACAAATAAAAATATCCCCGTCGCGGCCTGAAAACACCAATGACAAAATCAGTTGAGCATATCGGGCGCCTTCGACTATCGCCTGGAAGAATCGTAAATTTTCGATCGATCGCGAAGCCAGGCGTCGCGGGCGAATCTCCTCCGTGCGTTTTAAACGAGGAGTAATTGGCTCGTATTAGCTCGCATTAAACTCTCAATGAAGAGATTCAAGCTCAGCGCGGCGACAAGTTGGTGTACAAGTTCGAAGTATCGCGAGGCTGCAGCCGGATCGTTGACCGTGTTGCGTCTATCAATATTATGATTGCGAGCCTCCTATTACCGGAAGCGCGAATGTCTGTGCTTTTTAACTTCGGCCCTCCCCCGACTATTTTGGGATATACGTTTCGCGCCGAAGAGCGGCGGTTTGTTTTATACGCGCGAATGCTTTAGTTTTTTATATACAATATATTCCAATCTGGAATTTAGTCGCTTTCGTTTATTTTGATTTACTCGACAATGATTCATTGTGCAAGGCAGAGCTCGCGCGCGCGTTTATCTGCTTCGCGTTGCCACTAATAGACAATAGAAAGTATCTATTGTGCGCGCGCCGCTACATTTTCAGTTCGTTCGCGACTACTTGCAGCCGCGCGCGGCTGTCCGTCCTGACGCTTGTCGATGAATGCAATCTATTTTTATTGAATAAAAAAGGCCCGGAGAGGTCTGACGTCGATTTGTATCCGCGCGGCGATCGCGCAGCAAGTTCCATTTGCAGTATATATATCGCTTACCAGACACCTGTTTATAAATCAATCTCCCGCGATCGCGGAGCGGGGGATAACGAAATTCCGCAAATCGCGGACGTAAAAATTTCAGCGCACCGATTCCCATCAAAGTGTGTATCCCCTTTGAGATGGACGTGCGGTCGCATAAAGCTTTCATCGCGCGCGCATCCGCGAGTCCATTAGCCGCGCGCAAAACTACGCGCGACGCGCGTCCCTACATGAATATAAGATAGGCGCATATCCTCGGGTATGTAGCAGTGGTGGTACTAGTTATTCTTCCCTCCGCGGCGCGTTTTACGCCCGGGCATTAATAGAGAACGAAAACGCGCGCGAAAACCGGGCGACAGAGCGATTACTCCGCGTTTGAGGCGAGAAAGAGAGAGAGAGAGAGATGGTTCAACGCGGAGTTTGAGCTAATTTAGCGCTGACGTCATGCGCCGGGAGGTCGGCACGAACGTAACAGTGAGTCGGGCACGCGAAAACTTTGCGAGGAGCTTCGACGCTCCGGCTGATCGATGGGTTTAGCTCGTTACTCGGATCGGAAGATGACGGCCGACGCGTCGTTAAAACAGATGTCTGCGCGGGGCATCCTTCGCGATCGAATATCGGACGGAGCTGCGGCTTGTGCCGCGTTAATTGGCGAGAAAGGATTGTTTGTTGCAAGACCGGCCGATATTGCGGGCTCGAGATTTTCAATGAAACCAGTTGTCGGGTATCGCGGGCGATGCTACTTGCGCAAATGGCAATTATTCGTGTTTATCGGAGGCTGAGAAAAGAGCGGCTGGTCCGGAATTTTACAAAATGATTACCATCGATCATTATATATTCTTCTGGATATATACACCGGGACACCGGTTGCGGTTACCCAGACGAGTATCAGTTATTTCTGGTAGGAGCTCTGCGCGCGGGGCGCGGGATGTGTAAAATTTTTTTGCTCGATAAGCTTGTCAAAAAGGCCCTCGTGTGGCGCGGATAAAAGGCCGGCGATAAATATTGAGGCAAAAGGAAAATAAGGCCCCACGCGCATCGCGAATTACAATATGTGGCGGCGAACGCGAGAGAGAGAGAAAAAAAAGGGAGTATATATTTTTAAAATTCCGGAACAATGCAAGTTCAATATCGCGCTTACATTCAGACTCAAATTGATCGGGCCGCTCGGACTTTATACAAGCCATTATTCCCTCTCGCCTTTCGCCACTTCTCATTTCTCACTTTGTGCGCGCGCGGCTCTCCTTCGAGGCTTCGCCGCCGCGCGCCGCCAGAGTCTCTCTCTTTTTCTTCCTCCTTCCCGAGTCTCTTTCTCTCTCTCTCTCTCGAGTTTTGTATGTAACTTTCTCACGAAGTGCCTGTTCGCTCCGGCCGCATGACCGACGCTTTTTGTTTTTCAGGGGATCGGAACGAATGATTTTCGCCTTGGCGCGCGAGCTGCTAATTGAGGCCTTGCCATTGACGCCGAGAGAGAGAGAGAGAGAGAGCCGCGACGAGAAATTATTATCAATCTTACGCACTCTCTCGACGGGGCGAGTGTGCGTTTCGCACGCCGAATTTAAAAGGATCGGAGAGCTCACCTTCGACGTCGTAAACGAGATTAAGGAACGCGTCTTTATGACGCATTATTATTCGCCGAGGAGGCAGAACCGCCGTTTTTTCCGAGCGAGTATAGTGGATCTTTTTTTATTGGAGGAATTTTTAATTCTATTTATATGGAAAAGAGCTCTGACTCGGTCAAATGGATGTAAAAGTAATGTCTGATAAATGGAGGCGACGCTTTTTGAAGAATGGTTTTAAAAGACTTTTAAATCATCTCCTATCCTTGAAATCAATTTCGCTGAACTAATTTTTTTTTTTCCGGGAACGAGGGAATATTTCATAAAGTTAATGGTCACTCCTTTGACTGTCAACTTCTTTCCCCAATTGGAACGTAATTGGGGAATTTTTACACAGTTTCAAGTCGCGCTTCGAAAAAAAATCCTCTCTCTCTTCATTTAAAACCCGAGGAAAAAGTCTTCCCTTCAATGCCAGCCCGGCGTGTCGAACTTTCGATTCGATCGGAGAAAGAGAGTGAAAGAAAGAGAGCGAAACTCGACGGCGTCCCTCTCTCGCCTCTTTAATAATTCAATATCCACTTTATCGTCGGCGTGACAGCATCAGCTGGCCTCTCCCCCTTACGGAATTGAAATTAATTTTGAGAAGTAATTAAAGGCCACACTGGAAGAGAGAAAGAGAGGGAGAGAGAAAAAGGAAGGCGAGTCAAAGTTTGAAAAATGGAGGCGGTCGAAAAATTGGCACCGGAGAAAAAGTCGACGGGGGCGAATAAAGGCCGAAGGAAATTCGGTGGCTCCTGGAGGAAAAACAGTGATTAGTCGCCGCGGAAGGAATGAGTTTTTCTGTTGGAGTACCTGAAACTTTTCCCCGGGAAATAAATCTCCGGGATTATTTACGCAAGTTTCCGCGCTAACTGAAATATCAAAAAGAGACAACATTTTTGTAAAGCACAAATCCAAACGACAAGTATATATAAGTCGTCGTTCCGCGAGTATATTCCGCGAATAACCCACTCTCTAATCCAAACCCGCCATTCCCGGCGAATCCCGCGAAAGGTCTCCGTGCAAAAAAAGGGGTCGTTCAGACCGCGACATTACGAGCCAATATCGCTCGAGAAAAAGATGTGCCGCGGCATCAAAAAGATGACGCGAAGCAGCAGTCTGCGCGGGGAGTAAAAAATCCGCAGCTCGGAGGAACGAAGAAATAAAGAGCGTAACTCCGAGGACTGCAGGGTTTGCGCAAGAAAAAAGAGAGAGGAAGGGAGCTGCCGCTCCCGCCCTCGAGGAAGCTCGAGATCCGAGGGCGGTCCTCTCTCTCTCTCTCTCTCTCTCTGAATTTCGCGCCGAGCCGTAACGAGGGAAAGTCCCCGGCGCGAATAAAGGATATGCGCGTCGCCTCCGGCGGACGGCGAGGGAGCTGCGGCAGTTTGATTAGATCGCTTTATTTCGTCCGGGTGGAGTTTGCGCGCGCGCGCGCGCAAGACTGATTAATAGAGGCGCGTTTGTCACGGTGCGTTCTAACGCGCGCAAAAAAGGATTTCGATTCGTCTCGGTGCTTGAAATAGCTCGCGGGGTGAGAGAGAGAGAGAGAGAGAGAAGTTACGATTGCCGCGGCTGCGATATATTAATTTGCCTTTAACGCCGTTTGGCTAACTTTTTGAGAACGAGGAAGAGACGAGAGTCGGCGGGATTTATCGTTGAGACTCGCGCGTTTATTTTAAGCCGTGACAACTTGATACACTCGAGGAATGAACGTTTTAAAAAATGGGCAATGGCTTCCTTTCTTCTTATTAGTTACGCGGCGCACAAAGGAGTGTCGGGCGTATATAAATACGCCTTAGAATTTTTTCGTTTACATACTTTCCCCGAAACTTTTCGAGACGCATTATACCTCCGCCAAAGTATATATCTTTTCATCGACTCGTCCTCCGCGAGTGTTTTCTCTCCGACTAAACCGCAAATAAAAGAGCGCCGCTCTACGTATATATAGGTAAAAAGCTCGCGCGCGCGAGTCTCTCCATTGAAAAAGCACGTGTGAAGTGTACACAAGCTGCGCGCGCGGAGGGTTAAAAGCGAGAGAGAGAGAGCGCGCACAGCGGGGCGCAGCCCTCTCGGATATATCGTTCGGCTTAAAAGCAAAAATCCGATTACCCGAAGGCCCGTAAAGGGAGGCTCGAAAGCGAGCGCGCGGACGGAGGGAAAAAAGGGAAGAATTCAAATTACGGGAAAAAACAGAGCGGCTAAACAGGCACTCTCCGCGCGCCGAGGGGGAGATATAAATCAAGAGAGCCCCCGATAACCGCGCGATGAGTCGACGATTTTTCCGGCAGGTATATGTGGGCCATTGTGAGAGGATGCAACGGGCCGGCCAAATTTTCCGGAGGATCATCCGGCGGATGAATTTAACGGGGCGTGTAACGAGAGATTGATATTAGCTTGAGTTTCGTTCGGTGTAATCCATTATAGTTCTCTGACTCGTTAATTGTTTTTGGAAAATGTTTTGCGGACGATTTTTGATTTTCTGTATATTACGTACGACTAAATTACGAATACAGGGGGTTTTGCGGCGTAAATCGCCTCGAGGGTAAGATAAATTTTAAACTGATGAGGTGGATGTAATAATGTTTGGATTAGGGTTTATATACGCCGTCCTGGTCACAAAGTGTATAACCGATAAACTGCTTATTAATTTGCCCCTTTAATCCTAAATACAAATTGCAGCAGCTTATATATCTTGTCGGCCACGCATATCTACCTGCTTCCTCTGCAACATAATCAATTAATCGTTCGCTTCTGCGCCGTTTAAACGAAATCAGAGGGCAAATCACTCGAAAACCTGCACACGACCGATTGCCAATCGGACACCTAGAAAATCGCGTCGTCGTTCCGCTTTCCAGCACTGCAACGAACTCACTTCGCCCAACGGAATCCTCCAGAGTCCATTCCGTTCCGCTTACGTATTCTCCGGCGAGAGTCGCGTCCGCCGCATCATTTGACGCACACGACACCCCGTTCCGAAAACTCTGGGCAAAAAGAAGAAGAAGAAGAAGAAGCAGCGGAGAGCCTCCGCGGACTCGCGGCGAAACGATTAACGCTCGGCGAAATAAAGAAACGCGCGGAGAGCAGGAAGAATGCAAAGGAGAGAAAGAGAGAGAGAGGGGGATGCAACCACCCCGCGGCGCGCCCATTGCATTCCTCGCATCGTTCCCTGGGATACATATGGCGAGCGCTTTGACTCGCCGCGATGAGTCAGGGAGGTGGGAGGGGAATCAAACCTGCTCTCTCTCTCTCTCTCTCGGCAGGTATTCGCGGGTCCGGGGCTTCCGCTGCTGCTCCTCTCTCGGCTCTCTCCTTCACTTTCGATTTCCTTCGCCGCCGCCGCCGTCGCGCTGCTTCTCACTCTCGATCTTGTTCGAGGCGGCCGAGCTTATACGTGTCTCCCTCCCGAGGCGTCTCTCAATTTAACCTTCGAACGCTCGCCTCTCTTTGCCTACAACGATCTATGTGGACCAGTTTCTCCGATTCTTTTCATTGCTGCACTCTCTGCCGTTTATCGAATTATTTAGGTGGTAATTAAAGCGCATAGATTTTATACGCACTTATTTTGTATACGGAAACAATTGGAGTTCAAAGAGGACTCGCGAAAGTTGAAAATAAGCGACGATAAAGCCGCGCGCGTGTGTCAACGAAGCAGGAGTCTTTGTCCGCTCGCGTTATTGCGCAGTCCTCGAAAAGTTAAATTGAGAAGCACTTAATGCCCCGGTGCGAAAGGTTGCATATTGTACGCACGGAGCTCTAGTTCGGTGGAGAACGAGCTGCCCCCCGTGTAAATTACCGAGCGAAGGATATGGCGGAGGCGTATAGGAAACTTTTGCACCGGGGCGTGTATAATTTCGCCGGGCTGCGCGTTCAATCGGCGCGGGGGGGAACGAGGCTGAATCCGCGGCGGGAGAGAGGAATTTCTCTTGATTTAGATAAGGCCCCTCTTTCGGGCCGGACGCGCAATGACGTATCATTACGGGAAGTGCTGATAAATTTATATCGATCTCTCGAATATCGCGCACCGTGTCATTATAATCCGGGGCCGAAAGCTCTCGCGCGGCTCTCTCGCAATTACCTCTCGCGAGGGGGGAGGAAAGAAAGCCGCGCGCGCGGACGTTCGATTCCGAGTGTCGCGTCGATATATACGGTTAAATTAGCGAGCGGACTAATTAAATTGCCGGTAATGTATAAGAGTTCGGGGAGAGACGGGGAGTTTGCGCGAAAAGCTGCGCGCGCGACGATTCCGCGCGGGCTAATTACGGGGATGTGTATTAAACAATGCGCCTCCGTCACACCGAGCGCGCGTCGGGGGATCGATTTTTCGAGAATTAATTAGTCCGCGTGTGTCTCGGCGCATTCGTATACAGCGACGTTCGAGAGAGAGAGAGATAATTCGTGTAACGCGAAAAGACACTCCATTAAGGAAATTAGTTTTTGCATTAATCGCGAACGCCGCGAGTCTTGCAGTTTCGAGCTCGATTCCTCTCTCGTGTATATGTATATATATGCGCGAGAGCGCGGCGAGATGGAGGGTGGGCAGAAGAAACTGGTTCTGCATATAAGCCGCGTCGTTCGCGAGCAGATCGACTACATAAATGCTTATCGTTTCTTTAATTAAGACTTGATACTTCTTACCGTTTCTCTCGCGTTTCGTGCGGTTCGACGTGCAGGTAAGCGCGTTTCTTGTTTTTTTTTTTAATTCAGCTCTCGATTCATCAATAAACCATTTCTCAAGTCGAGGAAATTCGAGTCGCGAAAGTGCTGACAGTTGGATAAAGAGATATAATCGAGCCTTTTTTTTTCTCTGATTTCGTCAAAGTTTTTCATCGAAATGTACAATCCTACAACTTAACTCAATTATCATTTTACTTTAGAAAGTGCGTCGTTGCTGCAGAGACAATTAAAATTTAATCACCAAAGCTCTCATGTTATTAAAAGCATTAAGAGCTTATATTGTTAAAGCTCGTGTATTATACATTAAAAGCAAGCCTTTTTAATCAACCTTCAGAAGCAGAAACGCCTTCTTTTATCCCCGAGCAAAATTCAGAATAGCATTGAAAAGCCTCCATCTTCACTCGCCCCGGGAAATAAATCAAAATATCAAATCTCGGTGCGCAAAGCGAAAGAGCGCCGCTTCCCTTCTCGCCTTCGACTCTTTGCCCGCGCGCACCACGATTCACTCCGAGTCTCTCGCGCTCTCGCTGCCAATTAAAAGCACTCGGGGAGGCAAGGGCGCGCGGCGAGACCCTCCAAATAGTTTTCTAATCGAAAGCCCAACGAGGCGCGGCTCTCTCTCCCTCACTCACTTCAAAGCGCGGCCGCTCTTAATGGAGTGTCGATTTAAAAGGGAGCGAGGGTGGCGCCTTTGCCGCCTTTCTTGGGCCCTGCAAATTTACGGCCTCTGCAGAGTCTGCGATTCGTTTTGTGCAGCTGGCGTATACTATATAGTTTTGCGATAATTTTTTGGGTGGAAATGCTTTTTTTGACCGATTGCTCGTGAGGAGATGAGATTTTTTGCTGATTATTTTATGCTTTTTTATTCGGTGAAAATTATTTAAACGACACAGTAATTTATATTCTCTCGCGAAAAAATTTATTTACTACACAGTGACTCTGGTTAATTTAGAAATTTACAGACTTTTAAAGTGTAATAATGTAATATAGAGCAGCAAAAAATTAGGTTATATAAATTTTCAACCGAGCCGAGCCATTTTCATTAAATTCATTGATTTATTAACGAACACTTTAGACGACAAAGCCAGTTATCACAGGCAAAGAGCGCCCGCCTGCCATTTTAAAATAATTCATCAAAAATTTTAATAAACTCTTAAATCAATGAAAACACTTTCGGCGCTCTTTCCGATATACTCGCTGTGCACGTGGCGCTGAAAATCACATCCGACAGTTATTAACGATTTTACAAAAGGCAATTAATTCCCGGGGGTAACTCGACCAGACGAGCGATATTAACAGTTTTATTAAAGGAATATATATTGGATCGAGCGGCAATTTAAAATCATACTTCATTTGCCTCGTAATGCAACTTTTACATAAAGGGCTTAAAAAAAATGTTTAATGCGATCGTACCGTCGCGCTCTGCACATTTATATTTAATGCCTTTAAAAATTGCAATTCGTTACGAGGACTTTATTTAAATATAATCCGCGCGAGCAATGCGGCGTTACGGCGACGCCGCGTAATTCAAAGCGTTATTTAAAACATCGGCGATGATTAAAAACATTTATTTCAGAGGGAATTAAAATTTAATTTGCTTTACCTCCAATATTATAAATTAAAATAATACATTATTCATCGCAGAAAACAAAAGATTCAATTACGCGCTCAATAATAAAATCTTCGTATAATAAATAAACGAACAAAAGCTCTCTCCTAATCAAGCGAATTTCAGCGGCACAAAGCGAAGTACACCCGCAGCTAATGGCACGAAATTCCAGCGCCGTAAGCTACACAAAGCAAGAATGAAAAGGAAGGAGTACAATATACTTAGCGTAGGACAGAACGCCCGGCCGCCGCCGCGGAGAGGAGGACGACACGCGATTTCTCGCCGAACGATATCGGATTTCTCGGCGTCGGGCCGAAAAATCGCCGAAGCGTGGCTTTTGTGTGCGCGTCGCTTGAAAAACTACCGCTGAAATTCCGAAGCGCCGCGCCGACGAGTCCGCGAGCTTTGTCTTGCGGGTCAGGCGGAATTTTATTTTAGGCGCTTGCTGATTGGATTTCAATATTTTATCGATTAAGAGCGTGAAGTGGTGGACGGAATATTTATTTATTTTATTTTTATTCAATTAATATACCTCGTACTGTATAAATTATTCATTTCATTAACCCAAATTTCAATTGTTATCAATATTTATATTCGCAATTTGCCTAAACAAATAACGCGCAGAAAAAAATCTTGCCCTCGTAACAAAAAACGCTATTCACACCCAGCGGTTTTCACTTAAGAATATATCGCAATTTTTCATTTTCCTTATCCTCGCTGAAATAAAACGCACCGTTGAAAATATCAAACTCACGCGTTCATTAAATCCAACCGACTCGAGCTTAAAAAAAAAAAAGAAAAAACTCGCAAAATTTCCCTCAAGATTTTAGATATAATATAAAAATCCCCGTCGTCCGAGCTGCCGACCTTTTCAGCGCCGCTGTCCTCGACAAAAAGAAAAAAGAAAAAAAAAAAAAAAAAAAAGAAAAGCGCGCGGCGAAAAACGTCCGCGGCGGCCTTAGGAGTAAAATCGCGGAAAAGGGGCTTTCCTCGGAAATTTTCCCGACTCTTTCAAAGTCTCCCTCGCGCCTCGCGGAGAAAAAGCACCCCGCATGACCGCCGCCGCGCGCCGATAAAACACACACACACACACATATATATATATATATATTCCGTTCCAACAATTACGGGATTGTGTGTTCTTTGTGAAAACGTTTTTCCGTACGTGGCGAGCTTGCTTTTCTTTTCCCTCGGCTTTTATCGGAAAGGCGAGCGTCGGTCTATTGTGCGCGGCGGGGGGGCTTCGAGCGACGAGCGAATATAAAGGCTACCGAAAGCTTTAAAGGGAGGATTTAGTGCGTCCGCGCAAGCGGTGCGCGGAAAATTTTGCGGCGGATGGAATTTTCGGTATTTTTGCTCTCTCTCTCTCTCCGCGAACGCCGCCGCGGCCAATTTGCAAAATTGAGAATCGACGGCGAGCGGCCGCATTGATTTTTGCTTGTGCAAAAATTTGACAAATATACGCGCTGCACTCGTTTGCTCTGCCTAATATCGAATTTCGGTTCGGCGCGTAAACGTTTTTCTCGGTCACGACGACGTTTGTTTCGGATAAAAGACTTGGGTTTAAAAAGTATTGCCGGCAGAGGTGATAATTATCAAGATTAAATAAGACCGTTTTCCAATCATCTTTTCTAATGACACATTTCTGCATTGTTTCAATTTAATAACACAGTCCAGGGCAGCCTCGATTGATATCTCACCGTTCGCGAGCCGAGGCGATTTCAAAACAGAACCAAGAAACGATTGAACAGACACTTTGCTCGAAATAACTTCTTTCGCCAGCGACTATATTGTACAATTTACCTCCGTACTCTGGAATTACCTAAGCAATAACTTTCTAAACTTCGCCCAGCCTCTTCACCTCGGCGAGGAGCTGAAAAACTCCCGCGGCTCCGAGGCTCGTCATTAAAGAGGAGCGATAAAAACAAGGGGCGGCCGATATCGTCCGACTGCCTCGCGAACTTACAGCGCTCCATAATGGATGAGAAAACGAAACGGTGGCGCGCGCGCGTCTCTTCCGCGAATATCGCCAGATACGTATATATATTAATCAAGCGCGCAAAAGTTTTTCGACCCCCGATATATCCCGCGCCCGAGTTATCGCGCTCGCCGGAATTTATACGAGTGAGTTTTGCCGCCGCTCGTATACGAATTTACCTTGTCCGGGGAAAATAAGAGCGATACATCGCGGCGGTGTCATAACTTTGATAAGGGCCGAGAGAGGAGCGCCGCGCTGTCTGCGCGGCACTTCTCCGCGCGCTGCCCGAGAAAAATCGCCGGCTGATGTATATAAGTGCCGATAATTTAATCTCCGCCACTCCGCGCGGAGAGAGCTTTTTTTCGAGGAATCGAGCCTTTGTTCGCTCGATGGCTTCCGCTGTTATCTTATAAAGTATTAAAATATATTAGCTGGGAGAAGCGGAGAGAGTCTCTATATACACAGTTAAGAGGGTTACCGTGGAAGGTTTCGCCCTGAGTTATGATAGATTTTTCGGGTTTCCGTGATAGAGTGTGAATAAGTGCTTGCAAGCTCTCTTTCGTGGCCGCGCAAAACCGATTATTTACGGCGGGATTAACGTAAAAAGTAAAAGCAGGAAAATAACGAAAATATAGTACTACGGAGTAGAGTTGATTAAAAAAAAAAAAAAAAAATGGAGTGCCTCAATATCAAAGTAGCCAAGGCATATTCTATTATATACGAATGAAAATAAAATTCAATACGTCGGTACATACGGCAGGAGAATGTATCAATACAATAATGGATATTAATATCGCTTCTATTCATAGCCCAGCGATAGAATTGCCATTCTCAAAAAAAGGTCCGGCATATGATTTACGAACTGTGCAGCCGCGAGCCACGCCAACAATACCCTCCTAATTAACAAAGCGACGCTTTTCCCAGAAGACGAGCTCAAACTGGAAGCTCAAAGACACCCGTCGTCTCGCGCGACGCGTCGGACATTAATATAATAAGGAGCTTTCGCGAAGAACGAGAGAGAGCCGCGATAGCCGGCCTCCTCCGTTGCCAATATATGCAATAAACGAAATCAATAGCCGCGCAGTTACGGCCAGAGGGAAAAAAGGATAGGATCTCGACTCTCTCTCGTCGCCAAGCGGCGCAGTGAGAGTATTCGTTTTCTGCCGCGCTCGGCTATACGATATCCCCCTTATCTCCGCGCAATTTTCAATCGGCTCTTTCCATTTCCTTATATTCCGTCGGCGCGCGCGGAGAGATGTTCTAAAACGTATTTCGAAAAGCCATTGACTGACGCGCCTTTATCGCGCCGCCGAAACTCTCGTCGTCGTCGCTGCGCACTGCCGAAGTCGTTTACCCCCCGAGTGGGAGAGATTCCCAGTTTCGAAAGCTAAGAGGCGGGGATTTCTTTTTTTTTTTCAGGTCTTTGTTTTGCATCTTAATTCCTTAAAGCGTCGTTTAATTAACTAAATTCCATTTTCTATTTAAAGCTCTCCGAACCGGGACGTGATATGTATAATAAGAAATTAATATCTTCGTTTTCTTTTAAAATATGCATACGTAATTAATTTACACGAAAGAAAATAGCACCCTTTAAATATTGACAACAACCCGTCCGTCCTCGATTATTCAAAGAATCCTCGAGCGCGGCAAGCACCCCGAAAATAAATCAACTTCCTCCACTCGAAAGCTCTCGAAACTGGGTCGCGAGAGAAGAAGCTTCGCAGCGAGCAAGAAGCGCCTCGTTACTAACGGACCATTACCCCGCCGAAAAATGTCCTCCAGCCTGGCGCGCCGCGCGCCGAGAGCAGCGAGAAGCGTCGATAGGTGCGAGAGGCGTCTTATTTCCGCGCGGAAAACTCGGCGATCGCGCGCGCCGACGTATACATATACCGCGCAGAGACGGCCGCCAACCGGTCACATGGCAACAGCAATCTCTCGACTCTCTCTCTCTCCCACCCACGGATCCTTCCGCCGCCGCTCGACTCATTCACAGAGAGCCGCCGCCGCCGCCGTTGCCGCCGCTGCTGCTCCATATTCCGGCCGCGACGCGCCGATATCGGAGAGCGGGAATTGCCGCGAGAATCTCGCGCGCAAGAGAGAGAGAGAGATTTTCAGGGTAATGGATTTTTTAGTGGGCGGCTGGGACGTGCCGATTTTTTTGCCAGCGGAGATCGGGCCGCGGGTTGTGAAAGGATTTTATTGGGAGATAAACGGGGAGAGCACAATGGGCCGATGGGAATTTTGAGGAGTTATCTGCCCGGAACGGCTGGACCTTTAATAATTGTTCGATGTATTTTAACGAATATACGATACTTCTTTTAATAAATAAATGTGAATTACTGCTTACACGAGCGGGTAATAGATTTTAATCGAAATCGAGATAACGTTAATTTAATTATAAATGTCTCTTTATAAATTTGAATATCAATAGCTTATTATTATTTCAACGGATTCGAAATCCAGAAAACTCATTAATATGCAAAATAAGTATCGGGCCGAAATTCAAAATATTAATATTCATTACGTTAATTTTATAAAGCATCCCCAATTCAATTGTATAATGAAAAGGTATGGGAAAATGACAAAAATTTGGTAAAAATTACTACATAACTTATATAGGAAAGCAACCGCAGACTTGCAATACAAGTGTTAGTACTTCTTACACCTTCTCGCCCAGTGTATGCAAATCGCTCGATCGTAAAGCCCAATATTTCAGTTGCTCGCGCAAAAAGACCGCGTCGCTCGGGCGTTTTATTTGTTTAGCGTGGCCTGTATACAGAAATCTGCCGACGGCGTCTAAGCAGCCCCGACATAAATTATCTCCTCGCGCTGCTCGCTCGCGGCTCCATTAACCAGAAGCGTTGCCGCGCGCGGCGTTGTGACCCTTTCTAGAAAGGTGGCCGAGCAGTTAATAAAATATAGTCAGGTGTTGCATTTCGATCGGGAGCCGCGGCGGTGGCTTGCGAAATTTCCGAGAGCCGCGGGGTAATAAATACGCTCGGTAGCGCAATAGTCATAACACGCGATCCGTTTAACGTCCCATTACTCTCTCGTCTTCGAATTTTATACGCGCGTGTGGGTTTTGGTCAGGTGCCGCCGCTGCCGCCGCCGCCGGCGGGCGCGGGAAAAAATTGATGGGAAAGGTATATACGCGCCGCGGCCGAAATAAAGAATCTGCGGCCAAACAAAAGATAAAACGCGAGAGACGCGAGAGAGTCCTCGAGTGTGTGTCGTAAAGTACGAGGAGGAGGAAGGAATGAAGGGAGAAGGAACGAGGTATCGGCCGTACAGTCCGAGGGGAAATTAGTTGGGAGGAAAAAATGTACGATTCGCCTGCCGAGGTAATTAATTGCGCGTCTGTGCGTTTGTGTGTGCGGCATCGAGTAGCTTTTTCGATTCGGCAATTTTTGATATAATTTGTCAGATTTTTTTTAGGTGACGTAAAAAGGCATTAATTACGTCGTTCTTATATCGCTTCTCTTTGCGACTTGATTACGTATCAAATGTAGTTTCTGGTAAATTTATACACTCGACGCGTCGCTCGACCACCGCTTTTCTCTCTGCGGTTTTCATCGGTGAAAATTCAATCGGCCGGAAAAACGTCCCGGGACTCGTCTGTATACCCCGTTCACCGCACGAGTGTATTAACAAAGATACAATGATCCGAGAGGCAGCCTCCTCCAAAAGTAATTCATCACGGCGCCGAAAGCCGGCAATCACTCGTCCCCGGAACGAGCGGCCGTAAAGGCCCCGCGCTTCCACGCCGCGCCGTCATCATCATCATTTGCTTGTGCGCGGCACTTATCGGGGGGGGGCAATTTTTCAGCGCGCCTCCGTTTCCGGTCGGCCCAATTCGCACCTCCTGGCTACAATAGGCACACACCTTGGGAGCGCGCATCAATAACGAGCGGCTGCGGCGGCGGCGGCGGCGGCCTCGCGGAATTCCAGAAGAAACTGCCGGCCAGGGCTGTACGCGGAGGAGAGCCGAGCGGCGGCGGCGGCGGCGGCGGCAGCCTCGGAAGGAGGAGCAGCCGCGTGCTTTGGTTCCTTCAGGTATAACAGGTTCGGACCGGGGGCAGCAGCTCCTTTTTAAGAGAAACGAAGGAACGCACGCACGCACACGTCCGCCCTCGCGTGCCAACGTCAGTCCCTCTCTCCGTCTAGCTCCGGCTACTTTTCGGGGGAAGGGACGGGGAGGGGGGGGGGGGGGCAGGCATTCCTGGGCCCCGCGTATGTGGGAGGCACGCAAATCGGCGCCGGGCCTCTCCAATTAAGCGGCGCGGCGCGGTGTGATTTTCGACTGCGAACCTTTTTCTCGGGCTTTTGACGCCCGCGATATGGCTTTTTGAAAGCCTCCCCCCGCCCCCCCCCTCGTAAACATCCGCGGGGGAAATTCCAGTCGAGATTCACCGATCCCGGCCGCGCGCGGTTGTTCGTATACGTATATTCGGCCTGGCAGGGATTAAGGGACAGAGTCGCCGTAATTAAATTGCCTCGGGGATTTTTAGCGCGCGGAGCGTGACTCAGCGGGAAGGGACAGAGCGGAAGTGAGAGAGAGAGAGTAAGATATAGGGTTAGACGACGGCGAGAGCGCCAAGTTACGAGAACCGATTCGCGCCTACGCCGCGCGCGGATATAGGTGTGCTGTGGTGCGCGCGCGATTTTCGCGATTGCCGCTGCGGGTCTTCCCGTATCTTCCCGCCCGAGCTGATTCATTGCCGCGCGGAATCACTCGAGATTACGCTTTATATAAAGGCGGTTATTTCGCCGCTTCGGCGAGACAATATATTTTCGCCGCCGCCGCCGCCGCGAGAGAGGTCTTCTCGAAGTTTCGAGAACGAGGTCGACGCGAGTGGAGACGGCTCCGGAGAATTTAAGGCGAGCGAGCGAGAGCAACTTCCCCAAATACGTAATTAAATTACAAATTCAAGCGAAACTCACTCTCTCTCTCCCTCTCACTCGGGCGTTTGTTCCGCCGCTTACAGCGAAGTTCACTCAAGACTTGGCTCATTCAAAATTTCGCCGCGCGACGTTATACGTCCCCGGACCGCGCGGAGAGAGGGCCCCCGGGCCAACGGTATATATGTAAAAGGCAATCTTAGCGCGCACCGCGATCGAATCACGGGGAAAAAGCCGGACGCTCGCGTAGAGCGAGCGGTGAATCGGCGAAAATTTCGAAGGGGAATCTCGCGCGGAGACTCTCGAGACAGGAAGGAGGCATGCGGGCCCGTACGTTACCGCTCTTCCTCTCTATCTCTCTCTCTCGGGAGAGGGGCGAGGGGGCGAATTGTTAGCCCGGAAAGTTGCGGGTCGAACTATGGGGATCCGATATGACGGAGAATGCCGGAGATACGGCTGCTGACGCGGCGGCGGCGGCGGCGGCGGAGACTCGAGCGTGATTGGGAATTGTTGGGACGATTAATTATTTCGCTCGGCCGAGCCGCCGAGTATTATACTAATTGTTGCCGCGAGCGGCATTGTTTCCGGCCGCCACGTACTTTGCCAAATTGCTCGAGTTTCTCTCGCGGCGGGGGAGGGGAAGCGATGCCGTTGAGATGCTGCTGATGGTAATTGATTTGAAAGTTTCGCTCGGGGAACGAAGAAGCTGTACTTTAAACGTTATTGCGTGCAGACTTGTACAGTTAAAAGATGCTTAAAGTAAGAATGACGAGCGTTAAATAAAAAAGGCCCGAGAGAAGTTTGCACGTCGTTTGCTTCTCACCGTCGAACAATCCCCAACAGCTTAGCAGGGTACCTCCCCGGGGCCGAGAGAGGAAAAAAAAAAGAAGGGAAAATTTCCACACCTCTCTGATCCACTTTCAGGCAACTACCCTCGAATCTCGGCAATCCCTCGTAAATCCCTTTCTCTCTCCTCTACTATCCGCACGCGCAACATCGACCACTAGCAGAAACTCCTCTCCGAGCCCTCGCCCCCCCCCCCTCTCCTCTCCGGGGCCAATCCATTGAAATCCGCGCTGCGAAACGTGTTCGCGGCGGAGAGAAGAAGCAGCGAGGACCGGCCGCAGACGAAGAAGAACAAGAGCAAGAAGAAGCGGCGGCGGCGGCAGAAGAGTAGCCACGAGGTTTAAAAGCGAAGAAGGCCGTCGCGGCAGACCATCAGGCGTCTCCCCTCCGGTGCCAAGGAATGCGCCGCACCGAAATATCGAGCTCTCTCTCTCTCTCTCTCTCTCGACGAGCGCGTATAAATTACGCGACTTACCCTAACCTCCGATGGACCGAGGCTGATACTCTTCGCAAAGTCGGCATGTATTATACATACGGGGGCGCTTTTTTCCGCTCTCCTTCTCTCTCATCCCCGGCAGTTTTCGGGGATTCGCCTTTTCGCGCCTCCGGCGGGGGCGCAGGGAAATTTTCCGCCTCGGGGAATAATTTATGGAGGCAAGGGCTTTTACGGCGAGAAACCCCGGCGAGAGGCAAGCCTTCGGTCGGGGCGTAAGAACTTGTAGTTTTAAAGTTATCGCTTTAATTAGCTGAACTTGTATGCGTACACGACGATGGAAAGTTCGCCGATCGCGTTCGCTGTACAATTAATCGAGCTGCAGGAAAACTTACTAATCGGGCTGGGAAATTGATGAACAGGGTTCACGTACCTGAAACAGAAAAAGGAAGCAGTCGTTAAATAATCTGCGCCCCGAGTATCGAAGCAAATCGTGTTAGGAACGAGGTTTGCTGACTAGGGAACTATCGTGTACATCGGGAAAGGAGATAATTCGCAGATTCTATATTTGTTTGATACCGAAATTATGCAAAATCCAAAATTGCTCAATTCCAGCATTCAAATATCACCTCCCCTCATTAAGTATCCAAGCGAAACAGGCCGCAGTTCAACATATTAATAAGCTCGTGCTCGATCGCGTTAATAATAGCTGCGCCCCCCCGCATCGATCAGGACCCACTTCCGAATTACATATATACAAACCTCCCTCTCGCTCTCAAACCAATTGATAATCGAAGCCGGGCGACTCTCTCGGAGAGTTTATTAATCGAGCGGGCCGCGAGCGTCACCGAAATACCGGACCGCCGCCGCCGTGCGCGGGTCATTGATTCCGAGGCATCGTGCCAATGCCTTCGCGGTATGTCGCTCCTCTCCTCCTGCTTTCTCTCTCGGGCGATCCGCGCTCTCTTCTCTCTCTCTCTCTCCGCGGCTCTTTCTCCCGGGCCCGGGTCTTGTTAGTCACTTTTGCTCGCGGCCTTTCTTTCTCGCGCGCTCTCTTCCCTTTCTTTTCCTCTCGTTTTTATCTCTCCCTCCCGAAGCACCGGCGGCTTCTATTCTTTTCCGGCGCTAGTGGTGATCTCTCGCGCGAGCACGGCTCATTTATTCCGCTTTGCTGTCTATTCGCTGTGGGTATTGTTCCAGATATAACCTTTACTTGGAAGATTTTATATGGATTAGTTTTACTTTTTATTTTTTTTACTCTACAGCTGCTCAATTATTAAGCAGTTTTCCGCCGTCCGTCAGAAACTTCCGCATCATCTTTCGATCCGATCCCCTTCATTCAGTATTCATCGCTCGCCAAAGTTCCCGATGTAATGTTTTATTCATTTACTTTCTCCCTCTCGGAGCTACATCGCACTCCCATCCACTTGTTCCGCGTGCGCGGAGCGACTCCCACGCTACCGATACCCCCGCACTTACCCGTTCGTCAGCGAGCTTTTATTGGTAATTCGACGTTTGACACCCAACCCAACGTCTGCGCGCCTCCGTCTGGAAAAACCGGAACTTCAAGCAGCTCGTGCCAATATAATCGAATAAGCCGAACCCTTTCGTCCTCTCTCCGCGTCTGAATGATTTTCCGCGGGGCTTCCCTCTCTCCCGTTCCATTCATCCTCTCCGTCCCTGGCTGGCGTCTCGCGGCCTCGACGAGTCTCCTTCGGCCTGCCGCTCGCGCGCTCAAGAGAGAGGGCCGATGATTATATCGACCGCTGGAGCCCCGCCAGAGAGCATTTTGCATGCACTGTCTAGGAGAAAGAGTTTGCACTTGGTCGGATCCCCGGGGGAGCCGAAGCTTAAGGGGGAGAGTGACTGATTGCGGCGATTTGTCCTTTGTCGCTGCGCTGTTAAAGCTCCCGTATTATCGTCGACTCGATGCTTTTTTATCGCTACCCCGCCCCGACTGCACCTTTGATTCCGGCGAGGACTACGCGACAATTATGCCGAGCTTTTACGAGCCGGGTGTGATTGAATTTGACGCTCTTTTTATATGCGTATGCTTTGTTTTTATCGAGCGGCGTTTCTATAAACGTTTCGCGAGTGTCTCTTTTTCTTTGAGATTTTGTTTGTCCGTCTTAAACTTTAAAGAGAACCCGACAGTCTCGTTCGACGCGGATGGATCGCGCGTAAAATTCGCCTTTATTATTTCGCCGTCGTCGACTGCTTCTCCATCAGGGAGGATTCAGTAATTAGCAATAAGGAAAGTTTCGAACAAAGTTATCGAAAGCAAACAAATAAAGGCCAGGCAGGCAGGCAGGCAGGCTGGCTGGCAGACGTTATCCGCGGCAAAAGTTGTCGCGCGCGGCGGAGCGGCAGGAGCGGAAGGAGCCACGGAGAGAGAGACCGGAGAGCGGAGCAATCTCAAAGTTTCTTCATACAAACCGGCGAAATGAACGCGGCACTCTCTCTCTCTCTCTCTCTCTCTCTCTCTCTCTCTCTCTCATATTCAATCCTCGGCGGCGCGTCGCGTGCAAAGTACATTCCACTTCTCGCCCCTCGTCGTCGCTTATACACAAAGTTGCAAATGCCCGGTCATTTCGTTGAGCCAACGATTCTATTGGGCCCTTCTCCCCTCCCTCCCTCCTCCGCTCGGCTGAAAAAAAAGAGAGAGAGAGCGAGGGAGAGAGAAAAGGAGGACTCGTCGAGCGCGTGCATACCATCGCCTCTCTCTCCGGAGGAGGAGAGGAAGAAAAAGGGAGCAGCAAAAGCTTAGCCGCGCCGCTGCCTCGTCGTCCTTCCCACCTTCTTCTTCTTCTTCTTCTGCTGCTGCTGCTTCCCTCTCTCTCTCTCTCTTTCTCTCTCTCTCTCTCTCTCTCTTGGGCTGAGAGAGAGCCGCCTTAACAAACCACTTGGCGATTTAGAAATGTAAATTTTGCGCAAAGCTCTAAGCCGAGCGAAAGCTGAAGGGGGCAAAAAGGGGGAAATAAAAATCGGTAATTTATAGCGACGTTTTACAAGCTCCCGCTCTCTCTCTCTCTCTCTTTCTCTCTCGCTGCGATCGTAAATGGCAAGGGCGAGAGAGAGAGAGAGAGAGAGAGAGAGAGAAAGCGGTGCCGAAGATTCCGATCGCGAGATTAGAAACATGCGAGAGAGGCCTCTTCTCTCCGCCGCGCTTTGTACGGCTCTGCGAGAGAGAGAGCAGGACGGCCAGAAGAAGAGCGACTAGCTTGAGAATGAGAATGAGAATCGCCGCCGCCGCCGCCGCCGCGGCTAGGTCCCGAATTCCTCGGCATAACTTCATTGATGCCGCTGCTGCCGCTGCCGCTGCTTCGTATATAGTAGGTGTGCGTATACGGACTGCCGCAGTGTGCGAACTGCCCGAGAGTGAGAAACTCGACGTGCATTTCTTTTTTCGACCTGCACGAGCTCGAGTTGTTTCGTGATTTTTTGTGCTCTTTTTGACAGGGGAGGAAATTTCGAAATCGTCAATTGGAAAGGGTCCTATTGTTGGTTTATAAAGTAAATTTGTTTTTCAGCTAATTTGGGACTAATCGGGAATCTGATAAAATGCTGAAGATAAAAAACTCTTGGACTTTCGCAGAAACGGCATGAATCGGAGATGCAATAATTGGATTAACTAAATTAGTACAAGAGCCGCTTCGATTTGCATAAATATTACGGGCCGCTACACGCTTTTACGATCGCAATAATTTCCGCGTATCTCAAAAAATATTTTAAAAAGTTGAAAATTAAAGACTCATACAAGCTTCCCGGGGATTAAAGAAACTTTCTCGAATTCGTTCCGCGAGGCGAAAAAGTTCGGCGCAACAGTAAAAAAGTATCGTTAACATAAATAAGCACATCAAGCGCTTCCCCCCGCGAAAAAGAGCTATACAGTTCCGAAACTCGAACCGATAATTAAAAACCAACTTCCCCACCCCGAGGCGCTACTTGAAGCGAATTTAAGCGAGTCATAGCCGCGAGAGCCCAAAATAAGCCCACACGACGCTCGTCAGCTACGCAAGACTCAAATCTCAATTAGCTCTGGCAGGCGGCGGCACCTCTAGTCATCGCGGCGACTCGTGCTTGCGCGCCGCAGACAGCACGAGAGGAAGCGGCAGCGGCGGCGGCGAGCAGCTCGTCGGAGCTTGCGGCCAAATCCGCTTTTGGCCCGGCGGCCGAGAATCAAACGCTCGCACGTGCCATTCTCCGCTTCCTCGACTCTATGACCGCGAGTCTCTCTCTCTCTCTCGCCTCTATTCTTACCCGGGCCGACTATTCTCGTGTTACAGGGCAGACGGGCAGATACGCGCGATAAGCTCTAATGACTTTCCGCCCGAGGAGGGAGGGGGGGGGGGGCAGTTTCGGACCCGGATGATTTGTCGGGAGATGAGCTTTTTTCGAATCCCGCTTTTTCCTCTCTCGGCTCTCTCGGCGTCCCCCGCGCGACGGCGACGATAAAACGGGACGTTAGCGGAATTGCTCCCTGCCGTTCTGCGTACTTTCTTGGCAGGGGGACGGAGGTGGAGGAGGAGGAGAGAGAAGATGGGTTATGGGTCGGGAGCGTTGTTGCTTTGATGCTTTACAAACGAGTTAATGCGAGCGATTTCGTTTATTTGCTCGGCGGCCCGTTATTTTCTACGCGGAAAAGAAACGACTCGATATACTTGAGAGGGCTGGGTGTATTTTAGTAATTTCAAAATATTTGTATACTAGTTTAACGTTATCTTATATATTTAATGTGGGATTTTACTTGTCGCGTTTCGACTAATGCAATGTAAATTAATATTTATTGGGAATTGCGTCAGGCGGATCGATGAAATTAAAACACGATATAAAATTTCAAAATAACGTCTCGTTTAAAAAAGAGAGATTATTTCCGCGCAAAAGCGTTATTTTATAATTATAGCATTTAAATTAACGTTTAATTTCTTTTAAACTTTATTTAGGAAATTTTGAAACTCTAGTTTAACAGCTTAACTGTCTCTCATTTTCATTAAAATAATCCGCTGAATGTGCATGTTAAAAAATTGAATGAATAGTGCCTCGAATTGTTCAGTCAGTTTTTTCTCCGTTCTTTCCCCGTCTGGCAAAATTCACAGAATTACATAATCTCGCCGTAATAAATGTAACTTAAAAAACTGTTATGGTTATCTAACGGAGGAGAATGAGGCGAATGACTTTTCTTTAATTAAAAAATTCAGTCCCTCTTTCAGTGCGAAAAAGTTGGGAAGCGAGTAAAAGGCCGTTAAAGTAGTTAAGGCCAGCAAGGCGGGGCAACGGCTCCGCCTACAAAAGCTGTCGTTTTAAAACTTTTCGACATAATCGCGTAAAGCTTCAAAAAGAGTACTTAATTTACATACTTGGTAAGTGCATTACCGCAATATGGCAGCCCGCCGCGCAGATTTTCGCTCCAAAATATATATATATCCCAGCCGATCCGAAACCGGTCGCGAGAGCGCCGAAGCGCTTCGGTCGCGAAAAGTGGCGAATAAATATTAAAACTCCGCGCGGCAGGCAGTCCGTCGGGAAAGTGGAATTAAAAATTATTTCAATCGAATCCCGGGCTGGTTTTATCAGCCCCCCCCCCCGAATTGGCCGATCCCGGAAAAGTGGAATTATTTCCGCTCTCGCGCACACACCTCTGGCCCGGAGTTTTATCGGCTGTTTTCCCACCTTTCTTTTTTTTATCCATATTATATTCCCGAACGAGAGGAGGATCGAGCGAAAAGTGTTTTAAAATTTTTTTTTCTCCTCTCCCGCCGAGTCAGCGGAAAGCGAATACATTCTCTCTCTCTTTTGCGCGCTGAAACCAGAATCGTAAAAAGAAATTTATAGCGGAATTCTGATGTTAATGCACATTTTCGGAATTATGCGCGGTCACGCTGCCGCGGCGAAAACCTCCGCGGAACATTCATTTAGCGCGAGAGCTCTCTCTCTCTCTCTCTCGATTGTCGGAGAAAACTAAAATGTATAAGCAAATACAGTCTCGAGCTCTCCCGAGGATTTATGGTTTTTTCGGCGGTGATTTTAAAACACTTGTTTAAAAAGTTGTAAAAGCGAATAAAGAAGCTAATCTTGAGGGGGATATATATCCCACGGAATCTTCTCCGGTAAAGGTTGGATTAATGGCTTTACTAACGTCTTCCACGGTAATAAATCATCGATGCAATAAAAGTTTTAGTGTATAGGGCAGGTCGGCTTATTTCGCATGTGAACTCCTCAATCATCTCTTCATCTTCCATGTTTTCTCTCGACTCACTAAAACTTAATTGGTCGTCTCTCCGCTTCGCAAATTTATGCTCTCTACTTTTTCTAATATAAATATATATATGTATATTGCAAACACATTTTATTCTTCCAAAACCAATATTCCTTCTCTCGACGACGCAGCTACTCAGAGCCCCGAGCACCGAATCTCTCTTTCAAAGTCCATCAACGACAACCGCGGAGAGCGCTCCGACAACAACGCCATTATCATAAAGCCTCTCGAGAGCCCCCGAACAGCAGGAAAGCCCAGCAATTGTCTCAAATTCAGCGTCAGATCTGGACCTTTCATCTCGGTCGGAGTCTCGAGTGGGGCTCGTTACGGGACAGCAGCGGCAGCAGCATCCTTAGAATTGCTCCGGCTTGCGTATTTATTCAGGCACATCTACGGTCTCGAATCGATAGCGAGGCATACGTCTCGCGGATCGAAGGCTGGAGAGAGAGAGAGAGAGAGAGGGAGAGAGAGAGACGGTAGGCACTCGTCAAATTCAATTTGGAGAGGAGGGCTCGTACGTGCCGTCGCGCGAAAACGGCTCGGCATTCCCGCCCAGCCACTTCGTCGCGCTGCATCGGAAAAATATCCTACGTGCTCGAGCCCTCGGGGAGGGGAGGCGAGGGAGGCCTGCCGAACCTCCTCCTCGAAAGGCAGCCTCTTCCTGAAGAATAAAGACCCGGAACGAGCGGAGCCTAGAGCCGAGAGAGAGAGAGAGAGCTGCCACGGTTCTGATGGGAGCTTTGATTTATTCCACTTGCCAGCTTTTTTCTTTCTTTTCCTTTTTTTTGCTACGCTTTTTTTTTCTCTTTTTCCGCCTCTCGCCTCTCGTCAATGTTGAGGGTAATTGTGAGGCTTGCGTTTGGGATTAATGGGGCGAGCGAGGAGGAGTCGAGAGTCGTACGGAGCTTTTTCTTTTGCTTTGATCATCAAACGGAGAGAATTTTTTAAGTGCGGTTTCGGATAATAATTATTTTTACGCAGATGCAAAGGAACACTCGTAGATCTCTCGACGCGGACGAGGGCTTTTTTCGTTCGAGTACAATAATTTCTACATTCTCTTTTAGAAGAGACAGAGAACGGGGATATTAGACTTGATTAACGGCTTCCAAAAAGCTCACTTTCATTTTTTAAAAGGCCCGCACAAGGCTGTGGCTCGAAAATTATTGCAAATTAATTGATAATTGATACGTTACGCCCGGATCAAAGGGTCCCAGGAGGCAACCCGATGCCTCCTTTTCCAGAAAAAACTCCTAATTTATTCTTCCCCCCGCGACGGGCGAGGAAGAGTTCTCTCTATTAAAAAGGAATGAGTCACACGCGGTTCGCGCGGGAAAAAAATCAGTCGTAAATCGCGGCTCCTCTCGATCCCTTCTAATTTAATTTCGATCCCCCGACGGAGCGAGAGCCGACGAGCTGACTTTCGGGGCGCGCGCGCTCGCAAAATCATCGGGGATTTCGCGGAAACCGACACACGACTCGCTCTCCTCGCTCGCCTCGAGCGTGCTAATGCAGCGATTCGCAGTCGCCCCGGGACGATTCTCGAAGGGACCCACGAACGCCCTGCGATTCCGCGACTTTTTTTTTGGGTGTAAAGGCTTCGCTTTTGTCGGATGAATTTTATTGGCTCGAATTGGGAAAGCAGTTATTTGGATTATATAATTCTTTAAAATACTCGTTTGCCGGCGAATTTAAAATAGCGAATAAAATCAGGAAAAGCTCGTTCCCAGACATTCATTCGCCGAAACTCCGCACTCCATAAAATAGGGGATACCAGCGAACCCATTAAATTCCGACCAGTAAACGCGGCGGCACACGCACACCTCCGTAGCCGCGGCAGCTCTCAAAAAGCCCGGGCGCATTATTGCGATAATTTAAATGTAGCATTTAATTAGTTAAAGCGGCGCTGCGCCGGTCTGCAAAATTTTTGCTCTCTCGAGTATAATACGTCCGCGCTTCACTGCCTCTCCCATAACCGGCCAGCAGCTCGTCCCTCTCCCCCCCTCTCTCTCTCTCTCTCTCTCTCTCAAAGGATGTATAATCATCAAAAGCTGCAAAGAAGCGAAAGCTAAACGGCCAACCGCACATAAAGCGAGCAACGAGGTCTCGAGTTATTCCGCATCGGCTGCGTGAGCAAGCGCCGTTTATGCGCTTATTTTCCTCGGCCGTAAGCCCGATAGAGCAGCAGCCGAATACGCGCTGCGTGCATACGCGCGCGCGCGCGCGCGCCTGGGAACGACGAGGATGAGGAGGAGGAGGAGAGCTGCCGCGGATTCAAGAGAGGCCCGTGTGTGCGCCGCTTGTTTTTAACCGCGCCGGAAAGCAGCGCCGAGAAACCGCGTGTAGCTCGAATAGATTCAATTTTGCAGCTCCGCAGCCTTTTTTTCCGCCGGGAGAGAGAGCGCCGCGAGCCATTTATGGAGCTTTTAGCGCGCGAAACCCGCCTGTTCAATGCTGTTTGAGAGGATGACTCGACTGTCGGGAGGGGATCGGGGGGGAGTAACGCCCGGTTGAGCGGAGCTTCGAATTCGCGCGAGTTTAATAGAATTTTAAGTGGGCCGTTGTATAGTTCACGGCCCCGCAAGATGTTATACCTCAAAGCCGTACGTTGTCAACTAAACGTTTACTATACATCGTAGAAAGTTACGCGCCATCGGGAGGCTCGCTGAAACGCCTGTAACGGATGCCCGAAAAAATTTCGGACCAAATCCCGCGTCTACACATAACGAAAATTGGATTAATAAGCGAAATAAGCCGCGACGGTCGAAAAAGCTGCTTGCGCGCGCGCAAAACTCTCGCTTCCTGCGCGTTCGCACTTCCGCGTGTGCGCGCGATTACACGCGCGGAGGGCCCCGGGGCTGCGCCCGGGTAATTGTATAAACGAACCGAGTCATTATCTCCCTCTCTCTCTCTCGCTCTCGCTCGCGACAAGAGTTATTACTTCGCCTTTGCCGCTCTCTTCCTCCGTGAGAATTATAATGTCTCATTATTATTCGTCCTGCCTCTCTCTCTCTCTCTGCCGTGCGTCTGCGCAGCCTTTAAGGCTCCGTTCTTCGCTTCTCTCTCTCTCTCTCTCTCTCTCGGGGGATCTTCTTTTCCGCGAGGAAGAGGAATTCCTCGGGTTTCCGGCTCGCGCGCGCGAGAGAGCTCTGCTTTATTACGCGGCTGTAATTAAATTCGAGGGGAAGCGCCGCAGCCGCCGCCGCCGCCGCTGTGCTAAATAAAAGGACTTGATTTTCGCGCGGGAATGCAATAAGTGCATTGTCGGGGGGCTTGAGAATGTACTTTCGCGCCCCGGTCGTTTTCGAGAGCTTGTTATTGATTGGCTTTAAATGAGCGCGGAGTGATTTATGCGGGCTTGTTTTTTCAGAGTTTTAATATCGTAATCCGAGCGGTGGTTTATCGCGAAAAATTCTTTCGGGTCGGCGTTTGTCAGTTTTTTTTTTTTTTTTTTTCTTACGTAACGCAGTGGGCTGCAATTTATTTTTATATAACAATGGAGCGGGACTCCTTTCTTCTTTTTTATCGTCCCTCTCATTTTGCGCCAAATGCGACACTGCAGCGAGCATTTAAAATCGTTAAACGTAACGTTCATCCACTTAAACTTCATTAAAACAAAATTTTGCTCCCGAGTCGCTGCCATTTCTCAACGCCCACATTACAAATTGCCCGCTTCAAGAAAGTTCAAAATTTTCCTCGCCGCGCGCTTAACATTCCAAAATTACATAACAATTAATAAATTCTGCCAACGAGTATACGTAAAAGCCCCTCGCCATTGCCGCGGCGGCAAAAAGTCCTCCGCGACTCCTCTCGACGTTAAATCAATCCCGGCAAATTAAAACCGTCACCCTTTCGCGCCTCGGCAAAGTATACACCGCAAAGCAGCGAATTCCGGCCGGCGGCACCCCAGATTTCCCATCCGTCTCCTTTCTCGGAGCGCTCCCCGGGTGCTTTCATTAAAGCTAAATGTTTCAATTTGCGAAAGAATCCACGAGGCTGGCCTCAGCAGCAGCAATCGTGTCCGAACGCGCGGAGAGACGCGAGAGAGGCGCTCTCTCTCCGGGGCCGATAATGATCGCGCATCAATCTTGTAATTATGCAAATCGGATCCATTGACAAGGCGCAAGAAAGGCAAGGCTCTCTCTCTCTCTCTCGGAGTTTGCAATAATCGCACAATGGGCGGCCGGCCGTTCGCGCGATCCTTTCCCACCAGTCCAGAAAGAGAGGAGGCCATTGTTGTGCGTCGCCAAGGCGGAGGGAAAAAATCGGCAGCCGCTTTGAAATTATCGGATTCGCGGCGCGCGCGATTTCCTTTTTTTTTTTCTTTTTTTTTTTTCCTTTTGGCGAAGGAGCGCGCTCTGCCCCGGAGACGCGCGGAGGAGCTTTGTTCGCTCCGCGGCCGAGGAATGCAGAGATGGCACTGCGCGCCGGGGAAAAGTTATTTATGAATCCTGCCGCGGGATGCTTTGTAATTTTAGTCGACGGCGCGGCCGATGGAGGGGACGGGGGAGGGGGGAGAGACTATTAAAAATTACGTTATTGCCGGTGGAGCTTTAATTCGGTTGAGCGCGATTGACCTGGAAGTAAGGAAACAGTTTTATTTCGCGAGCCGTCAATTACCACTTATTGTGATGGATATAATTACTCTTTCCGAATAAAAGTCTGTAATTACAAGCATTTAGAAGCGATCGAATTGAGACGTGTTTGCTTTAATTGCAACATTCGATTGTTTCTCAATTCAATTATACCGGGAGAAAGCTTCGACTTCACTCCGAAGTCGTAACCGAATTGCATAATGCATTTTCATAAGCTCCGTTGCACGAAGCTGGATATTGCTTTTGCAAAACGAATATTTAAATAATGATTATACAGCCTGCAAACGCTTTATAATTACAGTAATTATTATCGATACCCTCTCCGACTTATCGTCAACCACTAACGAACAAAGTTTAATGTAATTTTCCTTCCCAATAAACCCATATCGCGCTCCAAAACTCCCTAATGAATAATCCAAACGGCTCTCTGAATCAATCGCACAATGCAAATAATCCGGCCGGGCGTATCGCTCAAATTCAATTTTACCCACCCGTAAATAAAACCGCAAAAACCCGGGCGCATTTATAAATTCAGACGCGCGGGCAAAACTATGCGCCCGGCTTTCGGGCGCGCGCAACAACGAAACATCAACAATGTCTGGGGAGCGCGAAACCATTAATCAATAAAGCGCAAAAACTCTTTCTCGTAGCGGACTCGGACGGGGCGAGCGGAAAAGCCGATACATTATTTCGAACTCGGAGGTTGTAAGCGCGCGTATATACACGCTCGCGGTACTCGCGCGCGAGAGTCGAATCCGGACGCAAAAGTTCCGCGAAACTTTCCTCGCGAAGTAAGCCGGAACGTAAATGCATGGGGGGAGGGGAGCTTTGTTTCGTGCGTTTTCGGGCGCTTTGTTGCGGCTTTTATTGGGGTTATTGGATGAGGCGCGGTGTTTGCTCTTTTGCGGCGGGCGGAATGTCGTTTGACACTTTTTGGTCGCGGGCATGTCGACGATTGTTTCTTTTTTTTTTCAGATTTGCACTTTAAAGTGTCGAAGTAAGCGAAGATTTTTTTTTTTTTAAATAATTTTTTTCAAAAAGGCATACGTGGTCGAATGGTTTAACTTTGCATGAATTTTAATAAGCAGAAGCGAAATGCAATTCGATTGTTTATTAATAGGTTCCTTGATAATGTTGACGTTCGATTTTCGATTTAATTAACAATTTGTAGCTTATCTTACCGTAATTATTATTTATAAATGTAAAAGTCTTTCAATAATCCGCGGCGATATATGCATTCACGAATGGTCAAATAATTAATTATTTCATGAATAATTCAATGCGCGTTACACACATACAGGCCCAATTTAAAGAAGGCATAATTGCGATGATATATTGCAATTGAAAAGGTTAACTCCGCGCATTACAGATTCATCTCAATAAGCCGAAATTTATTTCGCCGCCGGCAGCGGCAGCAAATTACCTCGGCCGCGTCCAGATTCAGCCTAGAAAAAAAAAAAAGATATTTATGCAAATCCCGCGGCGCGGACTCAATACCTCAAATTATCCACGTACAATGTATACCCGGCACCACTCAACCGACACTTTAGAAATCATCGGCCCGGTAGTCTTTGTCCCTTTGCATTCCCACGCAAATATCCAGAAACGCGGCGCGCAGCACAATGCTGAAAACCTGCGGGGCCGCTGATTTTTCGTAGAACGGAGCCGGCAAAAAGAGCGCTTCCAATATTCCCCGAGAGAGAGAGAGAGAGAATCTGGCCGCGCGATCAACCTGCGAACGGGAATGACTAACGAGCCTTTTCCCTCTCTCTCCCTCTCTCTCTCTTTCTCCGCTCGTCGGCGAGTCTGTTGCTGCACCGGCCAGTTCAGGGACCGCCACGCTGAGATGAATAATAATGAGAGCGCGCTGAGCCTGCGCCGCAAGAATTCCGCACACCTACGCAAGAGAGAGCTTTCAAGGATGGGAGCGCAAGAATTTTTGGACGATTTTTCGCTGCTAACTCGACGGCTCGCGGAATAAAAAGTATGTTTGAGGAAGGAAAATTACGTTTCGTTCGATTCGAGGCGAGTTTAATGGTTAGTTATTAACGTCTTTGGATAACGTTGACATTTGTATCGCCGGGTAGCGTATGATTGTCATTTGGAATTGATTATGGATTAGGGTATTGCGCAATTGAACGCGCGATGCAGTGGCACGTCAAGACTGACACGACGCGTACATTAATTTAAAGGCAAACTGATATAGTGCCGCGTTCGCGCAATTTCCATCTTCATGCTACAATAATACAATAACACATCCATCTCAAAACCGGATAAATTGCCGCGACGAAATTTGGAAACGTCTGATTAAACATTCCACTCAAATAATCAAATAAGCACTTCTTATTCAAAGCTAATCGGCGGAAAATCAACATAATGGATCGCTAATGCCAGACTAACGCCCGCCAGATTCCGCAAACTAAACCGATCATTATCCCCAAATCCTATTATCCCCAAATCTACAACTGTTCCCAGCGCCTAAAAACCGTTACGAATCCCCGCGTTTTCCACCGGGAAAAACAAGCAAAGACGCGGCGTGTATCGCTTACCGATCTCGTCAAAATTCTCAAAGGACCGTCGAATCCACGCACAATGGACACACGGGTCAAACGAGCATCCGAGAAGAATGCCGCGGGAAAAGCAGAGGAAGAGAAAGAGAGAGATAGAGGGACCCCCTGGCGAGGCCACCGAGAGGATCTCTCGCAGGTCCCAACAGGTCCGAGAGCAGCACCGCAGGCGCCTTCGTCTTCTCGCCCCCATAAAAAGTCGAAAATCGAGAGGAAAGAGATGCCGCCGAGAGAACGAGAGAGAGAGAGAGAGAGAGGCTCGGCCAAAAAGCACCTCCTCTCTTCCTTCTCACTTCCCTCTCCAGCGAGGTCCTTTGAATATCCTGCGCCTCGCATTTCTCTCATTCGGCGCTCCTCCTTTTTGCTCCCCGCCCGGGAGAGAGGACCACCGGGCGCACCGGATCGCGGACGTACTCGCTCTCTCGGCAAATATAAATCAGCCGCGGTGGCAGGAATTTTACGTCGTCGCCGTGTATACGTATAACGCCGCGCGCGGGAAAAGCTCCAATTTTCGACGTAATTCCCCCGGGGGGAGCTGCGTCTAGACAGGAGAGGAGGCGAGTGGCTATGCCAACTCTCCGTCTTTGTCCACCTCGTCATTCATTTTCGTGACTCACAAAGGAAGCGGGAAGGTGCGGATCCTGCGAGCGGTCCTCGTCGTCGCGGCCGGATACTTCTGATTGCCCTTGTGCGCCGTGTGTGGATGTACAAAAGTGTCGAAGGATCCTTTATGAGGGACAATATGTTATTATATACACTGCGGAATCCGATTTCTACTTCGTCGACCGCCCGACAATGCATATAGGCTCGCTTTGAATTCTTACCGGTGGAACGTTACGCACTGGAAGGTACGTTAGTCAACTCGAGTGGAGGGAGAATTTATAATTTATGTCGGTAGCCAGTTTCGACAATTAAAAGAAAGATTAAACAAAAAGTAATATTTCATCTCTCGGGAATAAATTAAACAAGATTGATTAATAATAGACATAATATCCCCGGCGAAACGTTTCATTAACTCCGTATAAATTTCCCATACTTCCATTATCTCCATCCAATCAATTAGACACGAGCTTCTGAGCACGAAACTCTATTTATATACATCTAATGAATAAACCAAAGTCAACACAGATAACTTTCCCCGCGGGCTTTGACGTAGAAGCACGTCGGAAAGATTAATCCAAGCCAGAAAACGAACGCTTCCTGAACCCCAGCCAGCTTGTAGCACGTGCCGAGCAAAAAAAAGGCGCAAAAGGGAGCTAGAAAAGGGTTTTATATATGCGCGTATACTATATATATATTCGGGACTGACCTTCTCCTCGAGGGCAGGTCCCTTCTCCATCGCGTGCATCACGGCGTCCGAAATGCGGCTGTCCAGATGTCTGACCGCCTTCTCCACGTTCAGGGCCAGGGGGTCGTTGTTTCCGTCCACCGCCACCACCAGCCTCTCGACGATCCGCACGTAGGCGGACCAGGCGAAATCCAGCTCCGACGCCGGCTCCGTCAGGCAGCCCCTAAGTGAACGAATTTCGACTTTGTTTACCACGTTTTTTCGTTTGACAAGAGATCTGGCTTTGATTGCAATCTAGGCGGATTTTGGACGCGTGTTAGGGGCGAAGTTGGATTGATGTCGTGTGTGAGGGTACCTTTTAGTATTCTAATTTTATTTGTAATAGAGTGCGCTTTTAATAATCATTCTGTCTCACCAATGATATCAGTCAAAATAAATAAAATATGCAATATCGACGAATAAATAATGAAAACTGACCTCATGACGTTGGTGCAGAAGCCTCGGCAAGGCATAACGTCATGCGCGACGGCTCTGCACTTGGGGCAATGAGTCATCCTGAGCAGCGCCTTGTAGCACGCGTCCTGCTGGGCGCCCGAGCCGGAAAACAATATGCCGTCGGTCTTCTCCAGCACGCTCTTGCCCAGCGTCAGCGCCTGTATCAGCACCCTCGTGGCTTCCAGGCTCTTGCTCAACGAGTGGCCGATCTGCTTGGGTATCTCGCCGAACGGCTCGATCTCCTCCATGTTCTTGTGCAGGCAGCTCTTGAACTTGTCGGTGAAGTCCTGCTGGCTCTGGGTGGGATTCACTATCCGATGATAGGCGATGGGGAACAGCTGGACGAAGAACTCGGCGAAGCGCTTGTGGAGGATCTCCTGGGAGAGCGGCTGCTGGAGGTCTTCCGCCGTGTTCGTCGGGGACACGTAGTCCACCATCGCCTGGTACAAGTTGGAAATCGAGGGCTTGCTCTGCACGGCTATGGCTTGGTACACTTGATTGAAGAGGGTTAGAGTCTTGTTCTCCGATTGACGTGCCAGCATTGTCACCGTTTCTGTAACGCAAAGGAGGTTCTCTCGTTAGTTGTGCGGGTAGAAGTTTAGTATATACGAATGTAACGGTTTGTGCAATATCAATAATGGATATGAGCATGATACTTATTAATAACTCGAGTTTAGTAAGATAAAGTGCAATTAAAATTTTATGTGCCATTACACATACGCGCGTAAACTATCGAAAAATTATGCACATAAGTTAAGAGAAAACTATAATTGCCCAAGTTATAAATGTATGCAAAAATCCTTTAAATACTGTCTTTGATGCAGTTCATAAATCATAGGTGTGGCGATCGTTAATAGTGCCAAATATAATTTACATTTCCGCATTTAACATATAGCAGTTTATTGATATTATCACAATTTACAAGATAAATAATAAGTAAGGTGATATTTCAGTAAGCGCTGCTTTCATTTCTACAGTAACTGGTTGGGTTTAGCAATACTGCTCGACGGTATTATCATTTTATTAATTCCAGTTTCACTTTTCATTTATGATAAGACAAAAAACAGGAGACCATTTCTTGCCATTTGTCATGCGATCCAGACAGACGTTAAAAACAAGACCAGATCACCGTAATAAAAATAGGGGCACGAGAGATTCTCTGAAGTAGTGTTTTAGAGCACGAAAAATTACAGCAACCGGATGGGACTCATTGTGCTCTAATTATCAATTAACCGACATTTTTTTGTTCAAGTTAAATACACTTATCTCTGAAAAAACTTTGTACACTATATTGTTATTGCTCTCTATATTTTTATTTAGTACGATTTAACATTTGACATTTTGTTGCCTTTAATATTTACGTATTTCAAAAATGCATCTGGCAGTAAAACATATAAATACGTTCCGCAAAGTACAAACTCGCCAATTGAATAACTGTCACAAACAATTATTCACAAGCCTTGTCACTGGAAGAGAAGTAAATTAATCGTTACAGCGCAGCTACAATGTCATTCGCGAGATGTAAACGCGAGCGGAACATGCATAAAGAATCGCAACGGCTTCGCCGTTCCTTTCTATATAGCGATACTAATTTAGAGCTCTGCAGCTGCAGTAGCGAATAAAGAATTCCAGACGTTACTGGCTGTCTTTCTCTCTTCTCTATTTCTATTTCGAGTGTAGCGATCGGTGCGACGCCTCATTGCTCAGGTCAATTATCTCTTGGCATGAGCACTTGCATACTGTGCAAACAAGCCTTGATGGATACGAGGTGAGAGACGCGTAGGAAGACATTTGTATGGGTAAAAATTTCGGAGCGACGAAGGAATCAATTGATTATTGTGTATTCTGGAAGGCGTTTTCATTTGGATATTTAATGAATAAATGATCAGTTCTTTGTACGATGGAATTTCGTGGAAATTCAATTGAAATTACTTATAGGATACATCATGAGTTTTTTATTAACTTATTGAAGCTAATTCAGATGTGCTGCAATTAACACTTGCTGATTTCATGAAATTCCGTAGAGATAAGAATTATAATGTATGAATGAGATTATTTGACAAATAGTTAGAACAATCAATGTGTTATTCTTTTTGAAAGCATTGAAACGTAACAGAGAAGGAAAAGTATTTTCGGATGCTTAATTTTTTACAATCAATCAAATTAATTTACGACGTCAATAGGATAATCTTATTTTTCAAACACAATTTATTCATTTGAAAACATTCGACATATATAAGGCTGAAATGCTCTGGATTTTGACACACTTCATCATTCAGCCGTAAGCGTTAGAATCATGAAGAAAATCGTGTGTACAGCGGTTCTGTGCTTGGCAGTATTAGGTAAAAAATTAATAAAATAACAATTTTTTAAATACTTTTGATTTCAATATTCTTATCATCTCTCTCATATTTTATATTTAAATTAATTAACAGTAAAAGACATACATGTACACTTATTTTTAACTGTTTTGAAAACTTTAGAATTAATTTTATAGCAAAAATTATTCAAATCTTTTATAAATATATGTACATATAATTCTAAAATTTTAACAAAAATTCCTCTCAGTTGTCAATGCGAAAATCCAAACTCGAATCAATGGAGGACAACGAGCCACAGAGGGAGAATTCCCGTATCAGGTTTCACTGTTAGCTGCAGGACAGCACATTTGCGGAGGCGCTCTGATCTCGAAAACTCATGTGCTTACGGCAGCTCATTGCGTTGCGGAACTAATTCAATTCGGACAGCCACCGGTGCCTCTATCAGTTGAGGTCGGATCTATCCACGCAGGTCAGGGCAAGTCTTACGATATCAAGAGGATTTCGCACCACAGAGGATTCGCCCAACAAAGTCCTCTTTTCTTCCCCGATGACGTTGCCGTCATTACCGTAAGTTATTTTCTACATTCAAATTTTTCAATTATTTAGAAAAATTCGCTTTTCTTTTTTTATGGTATACCGCTTAACACCATACTATTTTACTGTTTTTAGTTGAAAACACCCGTTGAAACTTCAACCGACGTAGCAACTATTGCTCTACCAGCAGCTAACGCAGATGTTCCTGAAGGGACTCAAGTGATTGTCTCTGGATTTGGCGGTACCGTTGCCAGGGGTGAAAATTCTAGAGTATTACTGAAACTGGTTACTAAAACGGCTTCTTTAGACAAATGCCAGCCTGCTTTCCAACTAAACAGACTGCAACCCAGCAACATTTGTGCTAAGAAAGGACCCGGTTATGGAGTTTGCACCGTATGTTCAAATTTTATATACATCTAGAAATTACAATTGGTAGCAAAATGGACTTTACGAATCGCACTATTATTTTTATATTAGGGCGATAGCGGTGGCCCAATGGTTGACTCTTCTAAATCAACCGTTATTGGAATTGTTTCTGGTGGTACTGGCCGTTGCGGCTCTGGAGATCCAGACATTTACACCAAGGTTTCCAATTACATTTCCTTCATCCAAGAAGAAATGAACCACAAGGATGGACAACCAAGCCAACACAAAGCAGTTGACATCGATGGTTCTGCACCTCAGCTACCTCCTGGCTTCCCAGGACAGCCAGGTGGACCTCAATTCCCAGGATATCCTCCAGCTGGGTTACCTCAAATCCCTGGATACCCACCAGGTGGATTACCACAAATCCCTGGATACCCACCAGGTGGACTACCACAAATCCCTGGATACCCACCAGGTGGATTACCAGGATACCCACAAGGTGGATTACCAGGATACCCAGGTGGACTGGTGCCTGGTTATCCTGGTGGACTTGTACCTGGTTATCCACAAGGTGGACTTCCTAGTCTTCCACAAGGTAGTCAACCTGGTCTTCCACCAAATGGAGTTCCTGGTCTTCCACAAGGCGCATATCCACAAGGTGCATATCCACAAGGTTTATATCTACAAGGCCAAGGAATATATTAATTCGATAACTCATTAGATTTTTAATTGTACCGTTTTTGTATATAATTTTTATGAAATAAAATTTTGCTTTTATAAAATTAAAGTTTTAATGATTTTGACATTATTGATTGATATTCTGAATCTAACTATAAATAAGTTTTATATGTTGCTTGAATTTCTAATGAAAATAAATTAAATTAAAATTAAATTAAAGAGTATGCATCCTTTTGAAGCCAAAGAAAAGAGTAAAAATCTTTTACACTTTCCAATTTAAAATATACGGCAGAAATGAAAGAATTCGTAACGCCAAAAAAAAAAAAGAAAAAAAAAACGCTGATCAAAAGAAGAAGAGGAGGAGGAAGAAGAAGAGGCAAGAAGAGAAAGAAAGAAGCGTGCGAGTTGTTGAATGGGCCATTGTCGAAGGTCTCATCTTTTGTTATCGGCGCCTGGAATCGGCTCGTGCACGCACACAGTGCGTCACGCGATCGCGAGATTCCAGGACATCTCCCGCGATCCGCTGCGAATAAAATTTTGAAGGCTCTCGCGAAAAACCGGCTTTATTGCGTCGTCGTGCTCTCGGAACTTTTCTCGAGAGGAGCGCGCGCGCCTTTACGAGCTCGCCACTCTAAATCGTTGATAATGAGATACCTCTTGGGTTTTTCTGAAAAGTTCCTTTGTACTTTGATGGGAAGGCATCGCAGGGTGTAAGCGGAGATAGAAAAAGCAGCGTCTCGTTAAACAATATGCAAATCTCTATTTAAATTTGCATGCTTATTCTCTGCCGTTTAAGCGTGAACAAGCGCGGGATACTGCTATTATTTGAGATGGGAAGGTGAGTTCGACGTAAACCGTAGAATCACGCTTATTTCCTAAGATAACTAGGACTGTTTTCGCGGTATAAAATCGCGCATAATCAAGACCAGAAATTTTCGCAAGACGGAAGAAGGATCTATCGAATTAAGCTCGCGATAAAATCTGTCATTCGTCGCCGCAAATCCCCTCGGGGCGCGTCGTTTCAACTCATTAACTCGATTTTTCCATCAAAAGTCCTAACCTTAACTCCGCGCTCGATGGGTCGGTTCCCAACACACACACACACACATACACACAGGAGCAATCAGCGCGACGGCGATGGCAGCAGCAGCGGCAGCATCGTGCGATCGGCAGCCCGAATTCCTCGGTTCATCGATTCCGCTCAAGGACGCGTTCGGTCGCTCTCTCGTTCCTAAGTGCTCCAATCAAGCCCTATCGAGCGGCCGATTAGTTTCCACTCCCTCGGATCTCAGAATTTATATCGGCGACTTAATTAAATCGCACGGCTCCGGCGAATTCCTCGCTGCTGCCGCTGCTTCTTCTTCTCTCCTCTCTCTGGCCGAGAGGCCGCAAAAAATCATCGCGCATACATAAATGCGCGAGCAATTATTCGCGCGAAATTGAATTCCACGGGGAGCTATTGACGAAACTGCGAGAGAGGGATTTCCTCTCTATCCGCCGGCGGGGTCATTAGCGAGAGCAGGAGAGAGAGAGAGGATTCAGCTTCCGCGCTTGCGCGTCTGGCCGATTTCCTTTTCCAATTTTGCCTCTATTTCACCGGGGAAGGCTGTCCCCCCTTTGTAGGAGCGCCGACTGCCTTCCGCGAGGCAGAGCCTGATGGGATTTCGAACGATTATCCGATGCATTATTTCGGGCCGATAGTCGTCGGATAAAGCTCGCCGACTGAATTGAATTCATCTGAAATAGTGGGGCGGATTAAAAAATTTTCCCCGACTTTTCACGGCCGGGGGGCAATATTCCCTCGACGCCGGAGCTTTAAAAATCGAGCGGCGTCAAAAGCGCATGCAGAGACGGTGACCCAATTTTTTCGCAGCCAATGGAAGCCAGCGCGCGCGGGGGGTTATTAAACCGACTCGGAAACGTTCGCAAAGAAATAGCCGAGCGTCGGATAAGACGGGGCGAATAAAGGCTCTCTCTCTCTCGCGAAGAAGCGCATCGATAAGCGGAGAGAGTCGGCGACGGGTGAAATCCAATAGACTCCGCTTATAGAGCTCGTGACAGTAGCAGTCGAGGAGTAAAGAACGGGGGGCGACCGACTATGTGTTCCCCGATATCGATTGCGCGTCGTCGACGTCGTCGCGCGGTGGCAGAAAATAGCCCCCCGCGCGAGGAGGAAGGCGTCGTCGTCGCGCGGCGTTCGCCGCGGTCCAGCCTGACCTGGGGCCCTTTCTCCGTCTCTCCCAGAGAGAGAGAGAGAGAGAGAGTGGAACGGCCGCGAGGGAGAAGGAGAAATGCCGCGTGCATCGCCGCCATCATTTCCATCTCCTCTCTTTCTCCTCTCTCTCCCGCATAACTCTTTCTCTGTCTTTCTCTCACTTTTTCTTTCTCACCGCGCTCCTTCGCTTCCTTTTATTCCTCCTGCCCTCCGCGCTCTCCGGCTCATTCGCTCCGTCTCGCTCTTATTTCCTACGCTCTCGGGCGTTCGCCGCTGCTGCAGCTCTCGCTCTCTCTCTCTCTCCGTCTTATTTGAAATTCGCGCGGTTTCTTCATATCTTTACTCTCTGCGGGGCCCCGCCGCCGCCGCCGCCGCGCGGGGAGAGTGCAGCTTCTCCGCGCTCTCTCTCTCTCGCCGCTTCTATTTCTGCGCGCCGAGATATTACGCGCAGTTAAAAGGATCATTTGGATTTTAATTGAATCTATCCCCCGGTTGTATTTAGACGGCTGCCTCGCTCTCCTCTACGCTGCGCCGGCTTTTGTACGCGCCCGCTGGATTAGATTTCCCGAGATCTCGTTACTTCCGTTCGCGAACTCAATTCTTGAACCGGCGAACGGCTGCTCATCGAATTGCCTGCCTCCTCGACGTGACGGAAATCGCGATATCTGGACTGTGTATACCCTCCAAAAATAGCTCGTAACGAAAAGTGCACACACACACGCGCGGAGACCGGCTCGCTCGCGCTCGTTTTCGCTGCGCTCGAAAAATCCCACACAAATTCCCTTCGATGCCTCTTTGTTCTGCTGCTGCATCTTCTTCTCCTCTCTCCTTGTGCGGCGGCGGGCCGCGCGGAGTGTGTGTCTCGTTCTCCTTTTCCGGCACGTGCGCGCGTGCGCGCCTGTGTAGGCGAACGGTGTAGTGTGTGTGTGTGTGCGAGCGCGCGCTCACACACGCTCCCCCCCTCTCTCTCTCTCTACCTGGGCCTTGCCCATCTCTCTCTCTCTCTCTACTGGCCCGGAGCTGCTTCGGCATTCCACGCTGGTCATTTTATTTTAGCGCCACCGTGTGTGGGAGAGGCTCGAGGAGCGGTTCTTCTTCTTCTGCCTCTCCTTCCCCCCCCCGGTCGGATATGCGTGCTCGCGCGCGTTTCCGCGGCCGCTTTCTTCGCTGCGAGTTTTCGTGGTGCTGCTGCCGCCGCTGCTCGGAGGTATTTAAACGACTGCGACGGGGGCGTTTTGCCGTGTAATGGAGTTGCTCCCCGGCTGCTAATTTGCGAGGCTAAGCTAGATTATCGAGTGGACGTATGTGTATAAGTATACGCGGCTCGCGTGCAAATGCCGCATTATGTATACCCGACGCGCGCAAAACTCTCTCCGCGATTGTATGAAAAAAGGCCTCGCTGATTACGGTGCAGTCTTACAGTGTTTTAAGTGATGAAACGCTAATACCACCGTAGCGTCTTCGGTGTATAGGCTATTGCGAAACTCATTATCGCGCGCCGACTCGTTACGAATCTACGCCCAGGATGTTATTAAAAGTTTCGCGCGCGGCTTATGCGGGGCAAACTTCTTATTACGCCGTTTCGCTGCTCTTTATTTCTGGTAAATATCGTTACTTTGCGCAAACATCTCTCTCTTGCCGCCGCATTAAATTCATCGATTGAATTTTGAACGACCCTTTCAAGCTGATATTTGTTAAATTCTCCAGTCCCGAGACGTAAATAAATAGGCGGAGCTCTATTTTGAATAAAAGAACGCGAATGGTGCAGCTCTATATTTAAAGCCGGATTCCCAATTGTAAATTAGGCATTTTGCATTGTTGGCAGCGGCTCACTGTTCCGCGAATGCGGTTAGCAGCAGACGTCGGTTTCTGCGGCCGAGTAGTGCTCCGCGAGACGTTAAACATTTACCTTCAAAACATCGTCGGAGCTTCTGCTAGAGAGAGAGAGAGGTAACCGAGCGAGGATTTTTGTTTGTGTATTCTCGTTCCCCTCGCCGCGCCGAGCTTGGATTTCTTTGCGAAAACCAAAGAGACTAATTCCGTCTAATAAGCTGCGCGAATATATATCGCCGGGCGAGGCGAGCGGTTTGTTTTCGTTTTGTGTGTGACGAGTATTTCAAACAGAGGTTCAAATTTGCATTCAACATTGTCATTCATGAATGTGACCGTGCAAATAGACGGCTGGGAAAAGCTCGCGCGAGATGACGGATGGAAATTCCGGCTCTCTCTCTCTCTCTCCCGGGGTTATGGTGTTTGTAAATATAGCGTTAAAACAGCGCGAGTGTTAAATTTTCATAATTTTCGCAGCTCGCCGCATAATTCAGTCTCCTTCAAAGCGAAATCTCTTCATTTCCATAAACAGTGCGTTACCCGCAACAAACCCGACTACTTTACATTCAATTTCCTCTCGCATTCACCGAACTCCCTCTTTTCACTCTCAAACACCGCCAAATTCAATCGAAGCGGCGTATATATACTCTCGCGGAGAGAGAGCCGTCCATCCCCGCGCGCGGCGGTGCCGCTCTTCGGCCGTCCTCGGCCACGTGCGGTGCGTGGGCTCTCGGGGGGCACATACCGCTCGGGCAAGAAGAAGAGGAGAGCCTGGCGGAGAGCGAAGAATTCGACGGTCGGCCGCGGTGTGTGCGGCGGCGGCGGCGGCGGAGCTGCTTCGCCTCTGTGTGTGCACGCGGCGGCGGCGGCGGCGGCTCTCCGGTGGCGGGGAACGGAGCGCTGGCAGGATCGCCGGAGAGGAGAGAGGGAGAGAGAGAGAGTCGTACCGCGAGAGGGGTGTAAAAGGTACGTGGGAACTGTACCACGGCCCGGCCGAGCGCACAGACCGCAGTACCGCAGCTTTCGCGTTCCTGCGCCTCTCCTCGGCGCGCGCGGTGAGAAAAAAGCATCGATTACACGGGCTACTTCGAGATTAGCCTCTCTCTCTCTCTCTCGGGCAGGGCCCTTCCCTTCCCTTCCCACCCCCCACCGGACGGCCCCACGGAGACGAGTTTCGGAGGGGGCCGCGGACCCAATCGAGGACCGATTGTTGGCTGCTGCCGCGGAGGCTGCCGGCGAAGCCTTGAGTCCGGAATTCGCCTCGGCGGCAGGCGGATTTTGAGCGCGACGTTTGTTGTATTAATGTAGGTCAGTTATAACGACGTCGATAATTTTGCGTAACGTCGGGGAGTTTCAATGATACGATTACGACGGAGTCCGTAAAACGAAATTGGTTATTCAATGTAAATCAAACAACTGATAACGCGCGCCGTTCGGTTTTAATTCTCACTGCGGCTGTAAATTTTCTAACGCGCATTATAATTCCGATGAAAATGCACTTAATATTTTATAATCGTATCGCTTAGATTTCTCTGCTGCTCTAAAAAAAAGAGAAGAAAAAAGGTCGACCGCGGACATAAAATTCATTACCCAAGATACGGAGTAACCTCGTTCCCCTTGCCGCGCGAAGATTTAACTTTGCAATCAACGCTCGAATAACTTCAGCGATCTCGCGCCTCCCCAACAAAGCCTATCATTTCGCGTCCCCGATTCTCGCGGCGCATATCCGAAAGCTCTAAATTCCCAAGGCGTGTGTACGAAAAGCGTCTCTTTAACCCCACCGTATCCGTGCGGAACAATCAGCGACTGGCGCCGCCGCCGCCGCGCCTAAAATATCAGGCGCTTTCTCGCCGAGCGCGCATTTGAATATCTCCTCCCTCGAAAGGGAGAGAGCCGAGGAGGAGAGAGAGAGAGAGCTTAATCTATCCCGAAAATCTCGGCTGCGCGGCCTAAAGCTCGCTCGGCCTGGTAAGCATCAACTGGGTCGCCGCGAGGAAAAAGGAGGGGGCCCCGCGGCCGATTAAGCGCCGCCGCTTTGCGGAAAGTGCAGCGTGTTTATTCCGAGGAGAAGGAGGAGGAGGCGACGCCTTAACGACGCGGCGACACGCGCCCCCGAACTTTGGAAAAACAGCGGCGGGTGTGTCCTGCGGTGCAGCGGTCCGAAAGCTTTGACCCACTTGGCTGCCTTATTTTTCCTCCGCCGCGGCGCCGATCGCGCTTTTTTCGCCGACGCCGGGTTGCGTTAAGTATCGTTGGGAGGGAATCGAGAGCGGCGCCAAAATTAATTGGGAAAGCCGCGGTGCGTTAATAAAGCGGGACCGATCGACTTTGGAAAGGGTTGGATATTGATTTTCTGGGGCGGATACATTACCTCCACATCGTTAAAGTCTTTACAATTGTAATACATTGCTAATCTCGAGAATTCGAGAAAGCTTCCCAGAAAACAATAGAAATTAAAAGTTCAATCCCGTGCAAGTACAACCGGTACACCGCCTTCCCCGGAAAATAAAACACCTCCCGACACATCCGATCCCCGTGTCGACACCTCGGAAACACGCATAATCGGACGAAAGAGGCAGCGCCAATCGGGACTTTAGCGGCGATCGCTCAACGGCGAGACGCGCGCCGCAGGCAGGACGCGAGACAAGCAAAAAAGGCCAATAGCGCCTTGATAAAGGACAGCAGGGAGAACCGGCGCCGCGATAAGATAGCGGGCGACTCTTATATACGTAGCGGTGTGCACGCGGCGGTTTTAACAAGGTGCCGGCAACGCTTCGCCGATAAGATATCGCCGCGCGCGAGAGAGAGAGGAGAAGCGAGAGCGAGAGAGAGAGAGAAATTAACCGCGAGCAAGTGAATTTCAATCCCCCCGCGGCTCTATACCTTCCGACTGTAATTGGCCGTTTTTAAATTTGCGAGCTTTTCGGCCCGCGGCTAAATTACGGCTCCGGGAATTCGAGTTTATGCTTTTTAAGCGTGAAATACGGGGCCCGGCCGCAGCCCAGCTCTTTCTCGCGACTTCGACTTTTTTTTGTTTATTTTTTTTTTTTAAGAGCCTACTTTATTACGGCGGTGTGAAATTCCCGAAGCTTTACGGCCCCTCGCTTCCGCTGGGTGTATTTATTTTAGAAATCGAACGAGCCCTGAATTTGCTGCGGTTTTCAACCGAGTGTATAGAGTTAACTGAAAAACACGGTTTACCTCGCCTGCCTCCGCTGATCTTATTAATTCCCTTTTCCCGGAGCGAAATCCTTGATTGCTCCGGGCTGCCCTTTTACAGCCGTAAATAAACATTACCCGCGACCCAATTAAATTGCCCGCCGAGCAAAGAGGAGAGGATGCTCGGAAAAACAATTTCTCGCAATCCCACCGCGCTCGCAGAGCTCAAACTACCAAGTCTCGAGCACTTCGTCAGTCGTCAACAAAACGAATTTCCCCCCTCCCCCGCCAATGGAGCGAGTCCGCGAGCTGGAAAAGCTCCCCCCCGACCGAGAGTTAATTTTCCCGCGCGGCCCGCGTAAAATGATTAGCCGCGCGGCGTTTGATTAGCCCCGCGATAATTAACGCCGATCCACTTGGCACCTGTTACACGGAGCCGGCTTTTTATTAACTCGTCCCTCTCCGCTAATTGATGGTTCCGGCTCAATTTTCACTCTTATCGAGAGAGAGCGCCGTAATCGCGTGCATCCGATCTCGCGTGTGCCGCTCGGGGGATCGGTAAACACGCGGCGAATGATAATGATTATACGCGCCGCGAGATCCGAGAGTGTTTATGCGTGCGCGTGCGCTCTCCGAGAGTCTCTCTTGCAAGAGCGGCTGCGCGTATCGCGTGCGAACCTCCGAGAGAGCCGCGCGTGTAGTGACGTAAGTCGCTCGCGCTCCGAGAAAAATCGTCCTATATTTTAAATATGCCGGTAAACGTCGCCGTTTACGCCGCGAATTGCTGTTCTCTCGCGCGCGGTCGGGGCATTAAACGCACGCGCCTTCGCGATTAAATGCTCTTTAAAGGAGATCGAGAGGATTTCTGTATACTAATGTATTGGCAGGTTTTAAATGAAGTTGCAAGTGTAAGGTAAATTTACGTGCGCGTGCCTATATACGTGATGTCGGAGTTTGAATGGAACGGGAGTTTATTAAAAGAAACGGTAACGTAATAAATAATTTATCATTGCTGACCCTTGAAATCCCAAAGAGTCGCGGCGGAGCGGTTGTACTTGTACGGATCATTAACTCCGAACAATGTTAATGCGATGTAGAAATAATTTAGTATACCAAGTTAAGTCTGCCCGCAGTTAATGTACTGTAAAATTGAAAACAAAGGTCTTAGTGTCTTCCACAACTCATTTGCACACGGCGCTCCCGAGGTTTCGCACCGCTGCGAACGTCAACTCCCGCGTTAGTCCCCGTATTTACCTTGCGCAGTGTGCTCCGCGCAAAATTTAGTCAACTCCGCGGCGAGAGCTTAATTATTTCCGAATTAACTCTCCGCCATTCGAGCGACAAAATTTGTTTAATAAACCAATAGTTTTTATTCACAAACTGTAAGCAACGAAAACCCCATCCCCGTAATCCAATACGGCATAAAAGTTTCCAAGGCGGCCGTAATGAAAAATTGACAAAATCACAAGCCGAGCCGTTAAATAACAGACGAACTAAACCGCGCCCGCAATAAATAACTCAGCGGCAAAACACTCGAAACCGGCAGTTAACCCAATTCTCCAAAAAGCTCCATCAGCATTGGAAATAAAGCAGCAGCAGCGGCAGCGGCAGCCTGGCCGCGAATCCGCGGTGCGCGCGAGAGAGCTTCGAGTCTGGCGTAATCCCGGGCGCCGGTGTCTCTCGCGCAGGTATATACCGCCGCGCGCGACAGGAAGCTCTAGAGAGAAATCACGCGTAGCTGGCACTTCCTCCGCGCGCGGGCCACTCGAAAATAGAAGCCGCGCGGCGCGCGGGAGCGCAGCAGCCAAGTGCCACGTGGGGTTACCGCGGCAACGACACGCGCCCCCCGCGCGCCCAGGACGTCGTGCGTGCGTATAACGGGGAGGGATCGCGGAGGGAGATCGAGAGAGAGATATAGAGGGGCTCTCGGGAGCGACGATCGACCGCGAGATTCGAGTTTTGACGCGGCGCTGACGCGACGCGTCTCTTTTTCTCGAAGGCGGGATATAGCGGAGCGCGGAGGCTGGATTTTCGACGAAAATTTTCAGGGTTTAACGTTTGGGACTGTGTCATCTAATAAGATTATTTCTTTTAAGTGATTTCGTAGTAGGGCAGTTTAAAACGTTGCCGACCTGACATCATCCATTTTAATTAGCACTAAAGACGCGGTGGACAAGGGCATCGTATGAAATGGCGAGTTAACCGATACATCCTCCTTACCAGTGATATTCACATCAAGGTGACCACGTGACCCTGGGCTCTCCAATATCTGCGATCCGGCCAGCATTACTCAAAGCTTTGAGGCTCCCATTACCCCCGTTACCCCCATTCGGATACTAATATATTGTCCCTAATCAACGGGTCGATACCAAAATACCGCAAATAAAGCCCAGCGTCTACATGTATCAAAGGCGAGAGAGCGCAATCGTCAGCGGGGCCGTCGCGCATAAAGGAGTCATCTTCGAACGCCGCCCTATACCACTCGCCTCGTCTTGCGTCGAACAAATATCCCAGCGCTCTCTCGCGCGCTAATCGTCGGAAGTCCCCCCCACCCCGAGATCGCCCGATCCGGCCGGATGTGCGTGTGCCCGCGCGCACGAGCAAAAACCGCCTGTCTCCGCTCGTCGCGAGCTGCCACCGGGATGGATCCGACGACTCTCTTTCCCTCCGTAGAGGCGGCCGCGCGCGGCCTGGCTCTTTTTCCGAGTGCGCCGTCGATGATTTTAATGGCCGCGACGAGGTTTCTTCGCGGAGCCGGGGAATTTAGAGGCCTTTTTTCGAGTGTGATGACGCACTGGAAAGCGAGTAATAATACGGTGTGCTTAGTCGGCTTGTTAGTGGCGCTAATTATTTTTTTAGTAATTATACAGCTGCCGCGTATCGGGTCGCGTTAACTTCTTTCTAGCTTTACGCTGAAATTTGATTTAAGACGCTGCGACCACATAAATCCGACGTCTGCTTCTGCCAAACGCAGCTCAACTCGACCTTTCTCGCGAATTGTCCCGTAAAACGTTTAAAACGCCGCAGCGGCTGCGCATCGCGTCCGACTCCGCGGCTCGAATCTGCAAATCCTCGGCCGTAAACAGGCAAATCCTCCCTATGAATCTCCCCCGTCGGCCCTCTCCATCAGAGCGTCGAAAGAACGTGCGGCCCGCCCGTATCGCGGCGCAGCACTTCGCAGTCCGCTCTCGGCTCTCCGCTTGGCCGCGGGACAAATAAATCCCCGGCCGGATCAGGCGGGGGAGGGCCGACTAAACCGTCCGTCTGCCAGGATCGAGTGCGCGGTGCAGCAGCGGCAGCAAGAACCACCGAATACAGTTCTCTGGCCCGCGCGCGGCGTACGCGGAGCCGGGGGATAACGAGATCCAATTTTAAGCCTCGGCGTGCGTCGCGAGAGCGGAATCCCTGATTCGCAAACACGGAGGCTCGTCGCGGGCAAAGATTGCAGCGGCGGGAACGCGCGATGCATGTCGAGCGCGCGCAGGCCTGACTAATCATCCCTGCTATCGAGCTGCTAATGTTGCACCGCCACGCGCGGAGCTTGCTTTTCTCTCTGTGTATGTACCCGGGAGGGAGGCCGATGTTTGAACTCCGCTCGTCGAAGGGAGAGGAGGACTGAATTCGCTTTCGATGTTCGTCTTTTTTTTAATTTTCGTTGCTCGATTGGGGAGACAGATTTTTTGGAGCGCGGTTTTCGGCAAGTGAGAGTTGTGGGTTTTTAAGAGATTTATGGGCCTCGGGTCAATGGAACCTGATTTTATGAATTGAGCTAGTCCGCCAATAAAGGAGGTGTCTTGTAAATCATAAGATACTGCGAATTAGTTGGTGATGAATTGTTAGAAACACTTTGAAAAATCGCCTTTTGATTGATTCTTATGAAGCGATCTTGAATTCGATGAAAAAATAATAAAATTACACTTTTTTAAACAAAATCATCCTCGGTGTTCAATTACAAAGTTGAAGTAAAAGAAACCGCGTAAGCACTTTTGAGACAAGCGAGAGGCAGTTAAAAAATGCTAAAGTGCACCTTAGGAAGTATCAAAGAGGAATATAACAGCTGAATAGACAACTGTAAAACTATTTAAGAGCTTAAACGGGAGAAAGACGGAGATAAGACGTTACGACGAGGCTGCACTTAAACAAAAGGAATCAATTTGACTGGCAAACTCGTCGACAATGTTATCTTAGAGATGGAAGACTGGAGGCTTTCTCCTCTCCCCCTCCTCCTCGTCCTCCTCTCTTCGTACGTGCTTAATCTCGTTAAAAGCTCGTAAATAGAAATCTTGTGATTTAAATCTTTTTATTCAAATGCCCACTCCTTCATTCCGCTCGATCTCTCGCGTCGCTCTCGGCGCGCTCGCCGACTTTTTTTTCAATAAATAAAACGGGTGTAACGACTGCTCAATTTGTCGGAGGGCGTTCGCATTTTTCCTGCGCGCCGAAGCAAAATGGCACACCGAACACGATGCTCGGGGAGAGAAAAATATGTTTTTATCCGCCATAAAACGGAATAGTTAATCTTTACGGCGGCAGTTTGCATGTAAAGCATATCGGGGAAGGGGGGACTGGAAAAGTACCAGCTTTCGACATTTATAACTGTACGCGTGGCGAAACGCTTTTTAAATGATTAATTATGCGTAAAAACTTATAATATCGCGCGCGCGCGACTTTAGCGGAGAGCGCAAACGAGACGCGCGAATTACAGCACTGCACCGCCCACGTTCCGAGTAATCCCGCGAGCAAAAAATATCTGGAGCAACGTCAGCGGAAAAGACGCGCGGGTAAGTAAGTGTGTACAGCGATGAGGCGGGAAGTCGAGCAGCCCGGGGATTTCTTGGATCAGCGGGTCGAGCGCGCGCCTCGCTCTCCTTTTGTCGCCGCGGTGCGAAAAAACACTCATTTTCGAAAAATATCTCCGGGGACGACGACGCGACTGCCCTTTTTCTTTGAGGAAACTGGAGCTTGCGGCTTGAATGAAAGCGGCTCTCGGTGACCCCCTTTGCATGCAGCTTTTTAGGTAAAGTGCACGCTGCACAGTTGATAAAAGTTTTCGGGGAATTAAGTTTCGGAATTGTGGGACACGTTTGTTCGGGGGCGACGCTCGAGAGCGAGGAGAGTAATGGAGTAAGGCAACATTTGCCGAAAGTTACTTTCGCGAGTACGAACGGGCGACATTTTTAATCGATTTTTGGAAGGAAGCTCTTTTCTTCTCTCGAGAAACAAAACCTTGCTTCGCCGCCAATTTTTTTGCAGACTGCAGCAAAAGCGCCCAAGCTTAAAGCTCGAAAAAATCGCAGCCTAAAAATCGCGCAATCTCCCCGACGATCCTCGGAAAAAAATGCCCTCTCGGGCAGGGCGATCAATTATCGAAAGCGACGAGGCCTCTCGGCGCGTAAAAAGCCCGAGTTCCAGTTTGTCCGGTCCGTTTAGTAGAACCGGACGGCAGCCGCAATCGCGACGACGACGACGTCGTCGTCGCGAAATATTATAAACGAGCGGCGGCAAAAGGGGAAAAGCACGAGTGAGAGAGAGAGAGAGAGCGCCGCGTACATAAGTGCCGGAACGAGCCTCGACTCGCGCGCAGATCCATTTCACGGAGATATCTTCTTTCTGCCTCGCTGCGGGAAATTTACTTTTCGCCGCCGCCGCCGCAGCCGCCGTCGAGCGGAGGCACGGAACGGCTCGGGCTTTATTGTTATTAGCTTTGAGGGAATTGTTGGGAGGCGCCTTGATTAAGCGAGTGCTTTTTATTGCGATTTCGCGAATGATTTTTTCAGGGAGCTGATTTTTTTACGCCAGCCGGCCTTCAAATTTTCAAATGCTTTATATATAATACATTGACAGTTGATTGCAGATATTCTATAATTTAAAGGCACTTTAAACGAGACTCGCGACAAAACTGTGCCGCGAACTAAATAATGTATCTTATTAATTAACAGTTCCTGAATAGGTAACGCTTCGAGAAAATGGAATACGATTTACACGCGACTCCACTCTCCCCGCCGGAACGTTTATTATCATTGAAAGTAACGTAAGTCGTCCACTTATCAATTTATTTCCTTCCCCCCCGTCAACGTCACTCTCACCTTTTACGCCCCTGGCGTCATTATCCGGCATTAATATCGGGCTCCGCGCGAGCGGCGCTCTCTTTCTCGGGCTGCGCGCGGATATAAATTTAAGCGGCGCTCATTAACAATTTTCCCGGGGGGGGGAAGAAAAATATGCGCGCGGCGGCTGCTGCTCCTTCGCTCTCCGGCGCGGCAAAAATTTTTAACAGTAGCTTTACGCTCGCGAGCTGTCGATAATTCGTACGTTACGACTCGTTAGCGTTAACCTTTGCAGTGCAATTTACGCCGACGGCCTCGCGCGCGCCCCTCCGGGCTTTTTGTCTTCTCCGTGGCCGCTTCCTCTCTCTCTCTCGCTCTCTGCGCTCAATTAAAAGGGCCTCCGGCTCTAATAAAAGGATTTACTGTAATAGGATCTATGAAAATTGCCTTACGACGGCGCGAGCTTCGCGCTGAAACTGGAGAGATGGATAGATGGAGCGTAAATAAGGCGCTGTATAGGGGGAGCTTTTTTTTTAATGAGTGACAATTATCGATGCGCGCCGGGAACGAGGTTGGGTGTAATTCAACGATGTCGTGACGAGTGATTGTACTTTTTTTTTTCAGGAATTTTAACTACCGGTTGGTTATTTGTACGACTAACTTGATGATGCGCTAATCTGTTATTTTTTAGATTGTTTCGCAACTCGTTAATTTTGCACGTAGAACTTTCCTGCAGCGTCGTTTCGTATTTCCTGAAAATTATATAAAAAAAATTCGCAGAATTAGTCTCGTTAAAACTTCATCGCAAATAAATTATTATTTAAAATTTATACACAACAACAAACCAAAATACCTTCCCGAATTGTTGATAAATTTCTGCTCGTCGTTTGCATTAATTATCAACGAATACGTCCGAAAAGCAACCGACACACTCCAAATTCAATAAATAATTCCAACATTAAGCAGGAATCTCGAGCGCTCAGCTCATGAATAACATAACCGGCGACACGTACGTCTGTTTTCCTACCCCGGTGACCGAAAAACTCGGCAGCAGCCGCGCGCGGCCTCGATATTCCACGCAATACGTGATCGGTTTTGCGCGCGTCCGGAATTCCGTCGCTTCCGTGTACCGGCCCGCGGACGCGGGCGCACACAGTTTAAAACGGGAACGGGGGAAATCCCCGCGGGAGAGAGAGAGGCGCGAAATTGAGATTCACCGCGGGGGTCCTCTCTCGCGATAAAAATAACAAGGCGCGCGCTTCCTTTATATTCACTAACGCGCGGGGATAAGGGAAGATACAATGGCGGAATCGTAAAAGGGGCCGCGCGCGGCCAGAGGTTGTTTAGGGCAGGCCGCGCGGCTGGCGTTTGAATTTTCATTGCGCTTCGGGGAGGGAGAAAAGTTGGGGAAATCTGTTTCCCGAAGCGGGCCAAGTTTTCGTATTTGAATAATTAGCCCCGTTAGGCAGATTCGTTTCAGCTGTATAGTCTTTCTGGTTTAGCGGCGAAGTTTTCTCGTTGCGAAAGGGACGCTTCTTTATGTTGCGCTTTGATTTATTACAAGTTGATTACTCGGGCTTGGATGTAACATTTTTTAAAAAAGACGAAAAAACCTTTTAAAATCCAAACTTTCAAAGGTAAAAAATCAATAAAAGCATGCTTTACTCAGGCTTTCAGGACGTAGCAACTTGACTTTCCTCGCCTTATCAGAACCGTATTAAAAATTCAGCAAACAGAAAAAAAGGAAGGAAAAGGTAATTATTCTTAACCAGCGCTGATAGTGAGCCCTCCGTGGCAAGTCGTATAACAAATGGGAGCATTAAACCCTGGTACACAAGGTAATTTAGAGATCAGAGTGTAATTCCTTAACAATGATGGCTAAACTTGTTTGTTCCCGGCCGGTCCGAGGCAACCAAGCAAGCGTTCATTTACTCAGCGGCAGCTTAGCACTTAATTCCAAATTGGATAAAAGCTTTACGAATCTGACATTCAGCTGCAAAGCTCGCAGCCAGTCAGAAAGAGAGAGAGAGAGGCCGGGCTGCCTTTATTTTCGCGAGACACTAAGAAGCATCCTGTCCGGATATTTGTTACCCGCGTCGCTGCACGGATCAGCGGACGAGAAGAAGCGGACACGCGCCAAAGTCCAAAGGCGCTCGGTGACGTTCCTTTATATACGGATGAGTAAGAGGCCTCGGGAAAAGTTTATTTCAACGATTGAGGAAAGGATGAATGCTGAAAGCTTTTACTGTTCAAGTTCACTTGTGTGCCGCTTTATTGCCGCAAATGCAAGTAGCCTCGTCATTACTGTAAATAAATACGTTGTTTTATTGCGAAAAGTAAATTGCATTGAGACGTTCTTGCGAGCAGTGTAATCAGAAGTGTAATCACAATTAAAAATTTGAATTTACAAGGCTTTGCTTCGTTTTCCATAAAAGATACAACGTATAAGTCATCCAAGATCCTTGTAACAAAGTGCAGCAATGAAATTAAGAAGCGCTGAATAATTCAACGCCTCATACTTGGCTATCAAAGGAGAGAGAAAGAGAGAGAACACTTGGTCTGATCTCCATAACAGTGGTAAGGTACAGGTTGACGTGCTGTAAATAAATTTCATTATCAGGCACTTCAATAAAGTTCACGTGATCCGCCGACTACGAAGTTTCCCGCGTGCAAAACAATCGGCGCCGAAAACAAAACCCCCAGGCTCGTATGTGCATGTATACGGTAAAGCAGCTGTACAGAAATAACTTGAATGCCCGCGAACGTATATATAACCTCCGAGAGAGCGTCGCGCATCTCATCACATTCTCATTTCGCGCGTCTGCACTCGAATTTTCCGATGAAAATCCCCCCAACTTCGGAGAGCATATTCAACATTAAGACGGCAATGCTCTACTCGTTTACAAATAGCAGAAAGGACGCGTACAGGGGGGCATAAAACTTCCGGCGAAAAGGGGCAGTACGAGGTAGAAAAGAGAGAGAGAGAGAGAGAGAGAGCAATCGTCCCTTGAAATTTGTCGGTCTCTTTCTCCCTTCGTCGAGCGAATGGGCCATCAAAATCTACAGCGTCGCCAGGGACATAAAGATGCTCGAGACGCTCTCCGGCGACATTTGCCCTCCGTACGGGGCGCGTCCGCGGGTCCGTCTCTTTTCCTCCTACCCGCGAGTCTCTGTCTCTCTCTCTCTTATCGATCTCCCCCCGTGCACCGCTGGTGCTGAGCGACGTTAAAAGCAAATTGTGCGTTATCGAACTCTTCGTTTGCTAACGGGACGCCGAGGCTTGTAGTTTCTCTCTCTCTCTCTCTGCGACGATCGTTGTACTTTTTGCCGATTCGCCGAATGTTTTCCGCGGAGAGAGAGCCGCGTGCTGACTAAAGTCCCGCGGACTTTGTTGTAAGCAAAGGGGGTTTTACGAGGCGAGCGAACGGCCGCGCGGGAATGCGATAAAATAGGGCTCTTTTTGTCGAGGAGCCGCGCGTAATCTAAGTAATTTTTATCTATTAAGGCCTCGATAACTGGCAAGTGTATTAGATTCAGCCTATATCGATATCTATACGTTCGAGATGGCTTAACGATACTTTTTTTTTCTGCATCGGCAATACTGGGCTTTTAACTGCACAGTTATAAACTTTATGATGGCTCGATGATGGATTTCCGATTATATAAGGCATTCATTAAAAGGTTATAAAGCCTCCCCCCCTCTTAAAAGCAATACGCTGTTAAATGCAAATAGAAGCGAGGCAGACCCTGAAGACGAAGAGCGTCGTAACGCCCGACAAATTATTATATTATTTATCGGCTGAGAAGTGGAATGAAAAGACCGATTTATAGGTCTACTAATGCGCGGCCGTTACTTTTATTTGATTTATATCGCAAATGGACTGTAATTTCTTATAATTCCAAATTGATTTCCATTGTATTCTGCCTATATTAGATTTTACGCGTGCGATTTTTAGATATAAGCCTTTGTGCAAAACTACTTAATGCAAGCGACTCTCGCTCAAAATTTTCATCATTTCAACGCCACACCGGAGCTTTTTGAATTTACGTCGACCGCGGAGCGTCGAAGCGACGAAATCCGTTACAAAGTATTCGACGGAAGCGCGATAAATAACTTTTCCACGGCCACACCGCGGCGCCTCTCGCCTATCACCTCCATCGGCGACTAATTTATTCCATTTCCTAAAAAAAACTCCAATATACCCTCTCGGCGTACGTGATATACCCGGGGACGCGGACACAAAAGCGTCGGCGGGGGCAGGAAGGCGCCGCGACGACACGTCGAAAAAAAAAAAGGTCGCCCACCGTGCCCGTCGCTCCTCGTTTCCCCGTCTCTGGCGCTCTTAACATCTTTATCCTCCCGACTCTCGCACATACACACCGATATGTATACGCACTCGGCAATTGTACTCTCTTTCCGGGTGTGTGCCGGCTCGAGAATCGATTTTCGCGCGATAGCGTACACGTATATCCGAGCGAAAATCCGCTTTGGCCTCGGCGCACAATGACACCGGCGGGGGGGAGAGAAAAAAAAATACCCCGGAAGCCCTCGGCTATAATGGAAGGATCGCGTCGATCCTCTCTCTCTCTCTCAGTCGAGCTTTTGTTTTTCTTGCGCGCCTTTTCGGCAGGCTGCTGCCGCGCGCGGCTTGATGCGACGTGATCTATGATTTATGGCGCCGCGACGCTCTCTCTCTCTCTTTTCGCCCGGAGATGATGTCGCGCGGTTTTTCGATAGTCCGCGCGCGCCGGCGGGGAGTGAGATTTAGTAGCGACGGGACGAGAGAGGCGAGAGGAAAAACGAGAGCTGTATTTGCGCTTTTTCTTTTTGGCTTTGCTTTTTTTTTTCGCTCTATCGAGAGAGGAGATTTGAAGAGTGTTCTAGGGCTGAATTGAAATTCGCGACTGAAGGAAGTTGAAAAATAAGCGATTTGTTTGCGTAAAGGTACTATTTTCTGTTTTATATATCAATCTATCGATGAACAACAGTACGGCGTAAACCAAGTTACGAATACTCGACTTTATGCGCTGGTAAAACATAAATTGTTCTCTCTCAACGAGTTTTAGCGGCTTCCAAAAGCGCCCAGCGCGAAAGAACGCGAGAAAATACGGACATCAAAGCGGCTACTCGAATGTCGTCAATTTGTACACGTCAATCCATCCGCGGTGTAGAGAAAAGTGCAGAATTACACGAGCTCCGCTTCACCGCAGCCTATAGAGTATCGCGACGATTCTCGCATCTCCTCTTAATCGAAAGAGAGAGAGAGAGAGAGAGGGAGAGCAACAGCCGAGCTACAAAGCCTCTCGCCAAAGTATCGCACGGAACGAATTTAATAAGCAGCTACGCTTAGCCGTGAAGATTTTCGAAAAGCTTCATTCTCATTCCTCCCACGAGAGGGCCGAGCAAAAAGCGCAGCGACGCGCCCCTCGGCGTTAAAAAACCTCTCACGCTCGACTCGCCTCGAGCCGTTTCTCCGTCTCCTCTCTCTTCTCTCTCTCTCTTTATGCCCGGCGCGTATTTATCGATCATCCATCTCCCGGCGATATTACGCGAAGGCGCGACAAATTTCGGGATTTGCATGTGAAATTTCGCGCGTTTAATTAAAATTTCGAGCGCGCGTTTTAATTATTGCCCGCGCGCGCGCGCGAATCTATTATATTTATGATTCCGGCGTGCACAGCCTCTGCGTCAATAATGCATTATGAGCTTCCGCTGATTGCACGCGCGGCGAGAGGAGAGAGCGGAAAAAGGGAGAGAGGGGAAATCGTTGGCAGGCTGAAATTTTAAAAGCACTCTCTCTCTCTCTCTCTCGCGGGGGGGCAGATGCTTTGAAAAAATAATTCTATGTGCGCGCGAGAGCTTGAAACGGAAGTTTGGCGACGAGCGAATAATTATGCAGTCGAGTTAATTATTTTTTGCATCGCCGAGGTGAACGCGCACGGATGCCGCTGGTTGAAATTTTTCGCTCTTCCGTAAATACGCTTTTAATTACGAGGGCTTCAATTATTCAGGGATACGCGCGGTTATGTGTGTAAAGGCAGCGAAAGACAGTCGCTTCTATATAGCTTCTTTATACGGTTGTGAAAATTGAATCGTCTATACTCGTTCGATAATAAGTGCACGTAAAAGCTGCCTAGCATAGTGAAATTTATAAACTTCTTATATTTAAGTATAACTTCTTAGATATTTTGTAACTATACTATAGTATAGTTACAAAACTGCCGTGCCCAAGTAATTGAATAAAGATTAATTACGATTCTATAAAACTCAACAAATCGCAAAATTAATCAATACATTTTCATCTCTCGCTATACCTCGAACATTCCTACAAATAATTGTCTACCCTCGCAAAAATCATAACCTTCGTCCATTTCTATCATTACCCCGCGCTTCGCCTCGGCATCTAAAAAATTCATCGCGTCCCTCGACGTCCGCACAATAACCCGAGCACCGAAAGAGCCACTCGGCGGAGCGTCGAGCGAGAGGAAGAAGCCTTGGAGGGGGCGAGCAGCGCGCGACTGGCCTGCAGAAATAAAGGAATCGTATATACGGGCGGGCGTCTTTTTTTTCTCCGGAGAATATCGCCGCGCGGAAAAGCGGAGCGCTGCAATTTGCCCGGCCGATGACACTTATAAAGGCCCCCGACGTGAATTACCGGTACGTGAGCGCGAACGTTCGCGGCCCCCCCGAGGCGAGGTGGAGCGCAAGAGTGTCTAGCGGTTTCGGATCCGAGCTTTGTTCCCCCCGCTGCTTTCGAGGAGAACGCCGGGAGATTCAATTCTGATGGATTTACCGAGGGAGTTTTTAGTCGGGAATTTCGGGGTTGTTTGTTGTAAATTTTACGGTTGCCGTAAGATTTTTAGGGAAAATAAACAAGTTCGTCGCTGATTGGAAGTCGAATTACTGTTTTAGGACTGAAATAAAGCGGTTTTATTAAAAAAAATTAAATTTTAAGGAATACGTTTTATTAAGAAATAAAAGAAGACTTTAAGACTACGCGAAATACGAAATTTTTATCGAGAACAGTAAGAACTTTATTCGCTATAAAAAAAAAGTCATAAAAATTGATACTGTTCATATTTTAAAATTAAATTTCCGACGATAAGAGATTTGCTAAATTGCTTTATAATTATTTTGCAATAGCAGTAAGTTAAACATTGAACGCGAAGCAATAAAGTCTCTTTTTATCGGGTGGAAAAAAGTGTCGAGAGCCGTCAGCGAAAAGGGCCGGAAATTAATTAACCGAAAAAAATTAACCGTAAAACCATCCAGCGGACAAACGCGCCAATTTTGTCCATCGTATTCATCTCGCTCATTCGACATTCCGGCCTCGTCGCGCGGAATCTGATACGTCCTCTCGCTTTAATCTCGTACACACCCATCTGCCCCCCCATCAATAAAAATTTATTGTTACATATTGGATTCGGCGAGCGGCGACTCTTTTTTTTTTCTTTTCGCCTTCGCCTGCACGCGAGAATTCAATTCCACATCCCGTAATAAACTTTTGATTCATCCCCCGGTCCGTACTTCCTTCCGTCTGCGATAAAAGAGTGAAAATAAAAAAAAAAAAAAAAAATGGAGAGCGAGAGCCATCAAATCAGGGCGAATACTCTTACTTTGCCAGCTGACTCGAAAAGCTGTTCGGGCTCGAACGAGGGCTCGTTTCCGAAAACGGCGCCGTGCATGCAGAGCGCAGTGCAGTGCGCGCCGGGCGCGTTTCTGCGCGCGCATCGATGCGGACTTTCGAATTCGAACAGGGGGAGCGTTCGTAAAAGTTTTGTGTGCCAGCCCTGCGTCGGGGAAAAAGGAGAAGAATCGGAGCTCTTAATTCAGTCGCGGCGACTCGGCGTGCGTTTTTCCAAAACCTTGAGTTTTCGCGTTTACTCCGCGCGAGAGCCGCGGAATTGCATCGCATTTTTGCCGCGAGCGGTTTTCCCCCCCATTCGTCTGCGATCGAAATTCGATTTCTCGCGTAAAAAGGTACGCATATCGCTCGGAGAAATCGATCGATTTATGCGTACGCCCATAGAGCGAGAGCCGGGAAAATATGCGAGCGCGTATCTGGAGTGCGCGGCGGCGCATATACACGCGGAGAGAAGCGTGGGCCGCGCCGAGGAAAGGCGGCGAAATATCCGAGGTGGCCCTGTTTTGGCTCGAGCGCTGATAAATATAAAAAAAGTGAAGTCTGGCGCTTTCGTTTTTTGGAATTTCGTGCGTCGCGCTTGCGGTCGGTGATAATTTCATTGGTGGATATATAATTGCGCGTGTAATTTTGCGGTTTTATCAAGACACTGCGAATGAGCGTAATTTTCAGGGGAGAAAGTACGCGTAGCTTTGAATTCTTGATTGCGAGGCGAAAATGTTTTGAAATATTCGCGCGCGGAACTATAAACTTTACGTGCACAACGAAAACCATTGCTTTTATTCCACGTCGGGCCAAAAGTTTCGTCCCAATCTTTCATTTTTCCGCGACAATTCCCCATTCATCCATAATTCGCAGCGCACAGCGCGCTCGCGTCAGCCCGGCGACGCGAAAATTTCCGCAAAACTCTCGCGAGCCCTCGTGCCCGAATCCCCGCAACTTTCCTCTCGGCCCGCGGCCGGACAGCCGCCCGCGAAATATTCACGCGCGCCGAGAGTCATCAGCGCGCGGCTCTCTCTCCAACCGAAAACCGCGAGGAAGAAAAAAGGCAGTGATGCAAAAAACGGTCGCGCGAAAAAAGCCACCAGGGAGAGAGAGAGAGAGAGAGGAGAGGGCGAGCGCATCGGAAAAAAGACGCGGCGCGCGAACAAAAACGATAGCCGCGCGAACGCGACGACAAAGGCAAAAGGTAGAGAGAGAGAGAAGTCCGGTCTGCCCTACAAGGCTCTGCGCGCGTTACAATGCGACGATCTCGTCTCGGCAGTACTTGGGGAGGGGGAGAGGAGGGGGGGAGAGCTTCTCGAGGAAAACACGTGTCGTTGCGCCTGCTGTCGTCATCGCATTCCCCGGCGGATTATCGCCGGCAAAAAAATTGATGTTACGTTTAATTCGATATGTCGGCCGATAGCTTTTTGCGCCCGTCGGGGATTATTTTTGCTCCCGGCGAGCTGGATTTCTAATGCTCCTCTCCTCTCCGGGGACTTTTCCAAATGGCTTCATTTTTCTCGGTTAATAAGACAACGAGTTTTGTCTCTTTCGATCGATACAATATAAACCTTTGGAATACAAAACGAGAGAGTCGACATTTTCGCGCGGAAAGGGATACCTTCGCGGTTCCGTCACCCGGACGAAATTAACCTCGCGAGTCTGCCGACAGAGAGAACAATAAGCCAAAGAGCGTCGGGAGAAAAAGCCCCGTCGTCGTCGTCGTCGCGCGGCATATCACCTCAAAAAGTCGCATCATTTATCTCGTTGCAGGCGCGGCGGCGCTCGCGCCGACAATTTAATCTCGAGGGGCTGTGCCGCGCGCGCATTGTGCCCTCCTCTCCCTCGGAGAGAAAGAAAACCCAGGCGGAAAAGCCGGCCGCCCGTCGCGCGGAGAAGAAAGAAAACGCGAGCTGTCGCAGCTCTTCCATCCTTGAGCCTCTCTCGATCTCGCAGTTGGCTCGGGAAAACTTTATCGATCGCTTCCTCCTTCTCTTCCCGCCCGATAATTGGGTTGGCCGCCTCGGGATAAAAGCGGGCTCTGAAAAACAGTCGTTATCGCTCTTCTATTATTTTCGGAAGCTCATTTGCGCCGTCGAGCGCCTGTCGATTGAAAAATTGAATCGCGGGGCCTGTAATCGACTCCGCGCGTCAAACCCTTTTTTCTTCGTTCGAATCGCCGATTCCGGAAGTGATTACGGCGGCCTGGTATACGCGCCGCCGCTAAATACCCATTAACACGTCGGCGAAAGGCTGTCGATGGCGCCCGAAGATTTAGACGGAGTCGTTATTTACGTCGATCGCAGGGCGCCGTTACGGGAGGAGAAAGGAAAAAAAAGGGTCGGCGGCGCTTTCCGCGCTGCACATAAAATCAAAAGCCTCCCCCGCTCGGGAGGAATAAAGGTTTCCGATATATAGAGAGCTCCGAACGATCCATCAATTAACGGACGATAAATCCGTATATCCGCCGTAAAGATCCTCGCTTGCAATTCGTCGCTCTCCTCCTTACGGTACATCTAATATCGAGCTTCGCCACGGGCCGTTTGTAACGGTGTGCGGCGCGCTGATGGTATATCGTAAAAAGAGCCTAGAATATAGGCGGAGAGAGAGAGAGAGAGAAGTCGGTGTACTCACCCCTGAGGGCATCGGCGGTAGTTGCCAGGAGACCGAGGAGACTTCGGCTGTGATGATGGATCTGGTTGTGAAAGTCCTCCTTGGCCTGCTGTCGCAGATGCTCCTCCATCTCCTTGTCGCAGCAGCGCCCGCCGCAGATCGCTGCAAAAGTCAAACGTAAGCGCCATTTCAATGATTGCGTTAAACGTAAAACGGTTATATATTTAATGGTTAAAATTTTGGGAGATAAATTGCACTCTGAAATGTTTGGGGAGGGGAATCGCTGTGCTTCCACCCACAAATAAGGAGAGCCCTCCTCTTTTTAAATATATAAATCCCCGCCGCGGACAAATCTCCCTCGGCAGCAAATACTCGCGCGTTCGCTCGGAAACGGCCGGCGCACGATCCGGGAGGCCATGTATTTTTCGAGACTCAATCCCGGGCATCGCGGGGCGGCCGGGGAGGAGGGGGGGGAGGGAGATTCTTAAAAAACCACGTTCGATTCTTCGCTCGGGCGCTCGAAGGCGCACGTGCGAAACCTCTATAAAGCACGTATGCGCGCCCGGGCTCTTTCTGGGTCAAAACAAGAAAGGAAGGGGCGCGCGCAAATCAAGCCCGCCCCGACAATGGAGCTCGCGCGGAGAAAGGAGGATGAAGTAGAAAAACGGGATATATACACGCGGAGTGGCTGCGGCCCGGACGAGGAGACAGAAAGAAAGAGAGCGAGAGAGAGAGAGAGAGAGGAAGGAAAATTGAAAGGCAATCTGGTGCTCTCTCGCGTCAGCCTGTATAAGCCGGGCTGGCATCTCTCTCTCTCTCTCTCTTCGAGGAGGGCACTTTGCATGCTCTTTGTGCCACTTGGCACGAATCGACTTTGCATTCCTTAATCTCGGCGAGTTCGTGCCTCTTTCACCTTAGGCGCACCCCCGGCAAAGTGCAGAGATTATTCGAGCGGAGACGAGCGAGGAAGGTGCGAAGAAAGGAGAGAGAGAGAGAACTCGGCTCTCCCTTTTTCGCGAGCCGAAGCGGTTCTTGCTTTCAATTTCGATTCTCTTCGAGCCCATATATTTGTCTTTTGCCTTAGCGGGGGGAGGCGTTTTGTGGATTCGCTCGCGAAAAGAGTGCGGAAAGGGGAAACTTGATAAACGCGAAGGGATTGAACGAGCTTCGTTCAATTGGACTTCATCAGATGTGTCTATTTACCCCCCGGAGAGTCGTGCATTCGTGCTGGGTTTCTTTCAGCCTTTGAACTAGTAAATTAGTAGGTCATCCGAGCGGCTAACCGAAAAAAACAAACTTTTGAATATCGGTCTAGAGCTTTAATTGGGTCTTTAGAACCTCCAATTCCGAGCTCGTTAAAGCGACTTTTAAAGGGGTCATAACCCGCGGTACCTTATTATTTAATGCTCATTAAAGGAAATCTCCAATTCCCCTGGCGCAGCGAGCGTGTAACCTATAAAGAATATATATGTATCAGCCACTCGGGCAAAAAAAGGGGGCGCGAGAGAAGAACCGGAAGCACAAGTGCGAACACGTCGCAACAAATAGCGCCGAGCGAGAGAGGGAGGGGAGGAAAGGAAAAAGAGAGGCGGGACACGACGACAAATCCGTCAGAGATTGAGAGCCGGCAAAAGAGAGATTCATGTACGTACAAGAGCCAGCCCTCATTCATCCTTCCGCCCATTCACTCATCGGAAGGGGGCCTCGGTACATTGCGCACTCGCACGCGCACGCACACACACGCCCGCACGCTCCTCTCTTCTTTTTTCGCCTTCGCTGCTCAGCCACTCGCGTTTATACTCTCGGCGGGCTTTCGAGCGACGCGTTCACAGGTAATTAATCCAATTAATTAAGCAACAGGAGGAACACCCCCGACGCCGATTAAATTCCCGAAAGAAGAGCAGCGGCAGCAGCCTCCGTCTGGAGACTCCCCCCGCGCTCGCGGGGGGGGGGGGGGGGCGGAAATTTCGAGGAAAATCGGCGGCGGGAGCGCCAAGCGTAATGGGAGGTGAGTGCTCCTCGCGGGGTTAATGGACGAATTGAGAGAGGGTTTAATGTAAAATAACGAGGCAACGGGGCCTCGGTAATGGTATAATCGCGCGGATTCAAAGAGGGAATTAAGATCAATGCTGGCGCGCTTGAAGGAATGGAGTTCCTATACGGCATTCGGCGTTCGGTCTGGGGCTTTTGATCCGCTCGCCGCGTCAATGAAATTGTTCTCGGAACATTCGCGGCTTTGATGTATATAGGATCCAATGCGCGCAATTGCCGTTTACGGCTTAGAGAGACTCGGACAGTCGTCGTCACATAAGGCACTTTTAAACCAGAAGGTATAATAACCGAGGTAATTAATGGCGAATCTAAATTGGAACGACGAACCAAAGAACTGCGCCGGTCTCTAATTAATTTCCATTCCTTTGAGATCCAAAGAACGATATATCCATATCGTGCCGACCCATAAATTCTGGATGGTGATTAATTTTTCACTTCGCGATCCGGCCAAAATAGCCGGAATAAATGTTTACTCCTCAAAGGTAATGAAAATTGTAATACCTCCCGGAATATTGTTCATCCCCCATCAGCATTCAAGAGGTTTACGTAATCGAGGCAAGCAGGGCAGGTCAATGTAAAATTCGTCCAAGATTCTCGTTACGATTCAGCGGCAAGTTCGAACGAGGCTCCTAACCGCTTTTCCTCGACATCTAATCCGTTTGCGAGCAATCTAACCCGAAGCAATAAACCGTTTCATTGTTCGAAATCGGATTAAAATCTAGCCGATTGACTGAAAACTAATTTCAACTGTGTACACGCGCTCCTCTCTCGGGCCGGTTCGAAAACGAGAGCCGGAGCGCGCGCCGATATATTTTTTCATTGCGCAACGCACGGCGGAGAGGAACGATCCGAACAATCACAGAATTAACACTCGCCGCCCGGCTGGGACTGTTAAATTTTACGAAGCACGCCATAAAGCCGCGGGGAGGCGCGCTAAAAATTGCCTCGGCCGTCGGGCTGCAGCAGCCGCGGCTAACGACTTATTTTTCCTCGCGATATACGTGCCCGGCATCCGTGGCGGCGGCCCCCCCGACTCCGCTGCCGCTGCACACACCGATCGATTTCACCCGGAGAGCGGCGACGCGGTAATCCATTTTATTAATCAAGGCATATCTCTCTCTCTCTTTCTCGCGCGCGCACTTTGCACCCGCCTGCAGATTTGATACAACATTGATTTTGCGACAGAGCCGGAGAGCGGAAAGCCGAGAGAGCTCGCGTGTCTACGGCGCTCGATGTAAGATTCATGAGACTTCCCGATGCTGCTTATTTAGCGCTCGTCGCGGTGCCGCCTCGCGCATTGATTGGGACATTCTTGCTAATTAGCGGGGAATTCTATTTTAGAAAGTTCTGTAGGCTAATCAGAAGCGGTTCCTTTTTTTTCTCGCGTATTATTGAGTCAGCGAAGCCACTTCATAAGTCCACGATCAAAGAATATGCATATTTTGTTGCTAATTTGTTGCTCTTCGGAGGTTTAACCTTCAATTGCCACGATCCACCCCTAATAAAGAAATCAACAACTAACTTTTTTAAATAAAGCCCCTATAGTTTTGCTTTTCTACCATATGTTCGAGCAATTATTTTTAATCGTTTCAGGGCTGTCAGAAATGAGAATAAATGAATAAAGTTTTTGAAAAATGTCTGTATGGATATATGGAAATAATGCATTGATATATATTTCAAATTTAAAGCATTACTGTAAATATGGGGACGATAAATTAGTTTAGAGGAAGTTAAGTGCCAATGAATCGCCAGCAGTTTTTTTTTTTTTTTCGAAACGCCGCTATTTTTCAACCTCGAACAAAAAAAAAGCCAACGACAGTTAACGAAATGCAGAACCGGCACGTCGCCAAAGCCGTTGAAAACCGCGGCGTTCGATAGCAGGTATCAAGAATTCAAATAAACATTCTCCAGCCAACCAGAACTGCATTTCCTCGCGGCCAGAGAGAGAGAGAGAGAGAGAGAGAGCACGTAAGCCTTGTCAAAACTTCACTTCACAAATTCACTCGGCGAATTTGATCAGGCCGCAAAGGCGTCACGTCAATCGATCAAAAAAGGAGAACCGGCAAAAAAAAAGGCCTCGCGAAGGAAACGAACGTCGAAAGTTCCCTCGTACACCGCGGAGAACCCCGCGAATTAATCGATCGTTTTCACGCAGCGCTGCCTCCTCGACGCACGTGTCGCTGTGCAACGACGTCGGTCGCGCGCGGCGACGAGCTTGGAATTAAACGAACCCTCTCCTCCACCGCGCGACGCCCGCGAGAGAGTTTAACGCACCGCATTTGAAATTCTAAATTTTTGCGCGCGCCCCGTTGCCACATCGGAAACGATGAAAAAAAAAAAAAATGGAAAAAGTAATTTTGCGCTTCCGGCTCGCGCGCGGGCAACGGCTGCGCGCAACGTCCACCAGGCTCGACGCGCGAATTAATCGCCGCGGGAAGAGAGGCCGAGAGGAGCTGAGAAGGAATTCGTGGGCTTGAAATTTACGGCGGCAATTTTTTTTTTTGAGGCCGAAGCGGCGAATATTCAAATCGACGCTCTTCTCGAGACGAGGTTTATTACCGGCCGGACCGCATTCGCGGTAAGTGGAATATTGATAAATAACGCTGATTACGGTGCTTCGAGGCTGTAATTAAAGCCATCTGCGGGGGGGAATGGACTTTCCGGAAAAATGATCGCTCGAATAATGTGATTAACTTTTGCATTGCTAATAGGATCAAAGTGGGCTCTCTTTTTGTCGAGAGAAGAGGTAAGTCGTCGATACTTTTCATTATCCCGCAGTTCCATCAAAGCCCCCGTTGCAAATACCTTTAACGAAGAGAAATCTCGGGGCAACAAAAAAAAAAAAAAGCACCCAAGCCCCGATCTGACAAACAAAGCTAATTGATTCTCCGTCGATGCCTCGGTGCAGAAAAGTCACAAAGGCCCTGGAATTCACTCTCCTGCCCCGCCGGAACAATCGCAGAAGCACTTAAGTCAAGACAATCGCATTTCTCCTCTCCCGGAGACTGTAACCATCCATTGCGATAACTGCATAATTCCTCGGGAGCGCGGAACGGCAAAAAGAAGCTGGGGAAAATCGATAATTCAGGAGCATCCGGCAATTCCCGATGAATTTATCTTCATTAAGAGGAGGACTAAATCGTCCTCCTATTCACGGATTCTCGCAGTCCCGCGGAATGAAATATGCCGTCACCGCTCTCTCTCTCTCTCAATGGACGCGGATTTTACACGTGGAATACTTTCCCGAGAGCCTTTGTGTAAAGCGAGTCCGCTCGGCTGTGTGGCATAACACGCGTCCACTGGATTAGAGGGCATTTAGCGGGGATTCGAGCGCGGACTCGGTTAGAAAATCTCTTTGGACGCCTCTCGCCAAAGCCCAGGGATAATTCTCTCGGATAATTTGATATTAAATACTTTGCCGCGCGCGGCGGACTTTTATCGATCCATAAAGGTGGATTTACGAGCGATAAATTGTGTATTTTACACCTCCCACGGTGATTAGTTTAATGAAATTTTTCGAAATTTTCTCGATTCACGCTCTCGCCGAAGTAGACGCCGGCTGAGCTGCGTCTAAAACCGTTGCGATTTTTTTAGTGCGACATTAATTAAATACTTATTTAAGCGTATATCACTTAAAAAAAAACTGCCCCGAAACTCGGCGTTTGTCAGCCTAGAATCGCCCCCCGATCGATCGATCTCTCTATTAGTAGAACCTCGCAATATTCCCTCGGCATTCCAATTAGTCCGTACAGGTTTAGAGTGTCTCGTTCTCTAAACACACCCAGGAGCAGCTTTTATCTCGCGAGCTCGTCGACCCTTTAAGAAAATGTGACGCGCGCGCCGCGGCGCGTAATCAGAGAGGATCTTCTTTCCGTCCTCGCCTCTGCTCGGCTCGGCAAGAAGCTACGGATAAACAGGCCTCTGGGAGAGAGAGAGTGTGAGTGAGCTACGCGCATACCGAGGCTACTTTTAAAAAGACATCTCGCATTCCGCAGCCGTCATCGGACACACCGCGCCGCGCTGCGCTGGCTCCTTCGACGAATCCCGACGCGACTGTTTTGTATGCAGAGCTTTCGTAAATAACGACGCGAGGATTTTTCTCTCTAATGTTCGCGGCGTGCCTGCGCGCTTCCTCTCTCTCTCCTCGGGATAGGAGAGAGCTTTTTGCGCTCTCTCCGCGCGCGGATGCGTCAAGTTTTTCGACGCTGTTTTAAAGCCCGATTAACGCCTCGCGGCGCTGAGGTGAAATTTATCGGACGACCGGCCGACGGCCACGCAAAAAAGGTATTATAAACGCGCGGAAAAAGCGGGGGATTATCTGTGTGGATAAAGAGGCGGAGAGGCTTCTCCTCGGATACACAAGCTTTCTATTTAAACCCAAATCCCGCGGCGGGTTTTAATTCCCTCGAAAAGTCTATCTTTCGGGCGACGGCGGCAGGGGGGACTTGACGATAATTCACGCTTAATGAGATTGGCCGTCGTAAAGCGATAGGAATCGGATTACCGTAAAACATTTTGCCACTTCCCGCGCGTCCCGGAGAGTCCGTTTCTGTGCGCGTTGACTCACTTCGACGCCGAAATTTATGTATTAATTTCGGATTAGTATACGTCTTAATTTCGGAATTTCGGCCGCGGCCGTTCCCTCGCGGCGCGGATGAAGCAATTTATCAGGATATATTAATACTCCGTAATGCGCTGTAAATAACGATCCGTTCCCGGGTGAAATATCGCCTATGTTTCTCCCCTTTTTTTTCGATTTATCAACGACGCGATTACGTTTTAATTAGCCTTTTTTTGGCAGATGGATAACGAGGACTCGGCGAAATCCCGGCCTTAATCTCCCAAAAATCGTGGCCATTCTTATTCGCGAAAGCTTCCGAAGCTGCCGAGGCAAAGGTACAGCGAGTAAACGAGGCATCGTTTACGCAACCCGAAGGAATCTCGAGCGGCCGAGCCGCGCGATTAGTATTCAATGAGCCCCTCGTCTCGGAAATCGATCGGCTAATCAGAATACGCAAATCCCGCCTTCCGACAAACGGGCCGGTGCTCCTTTTAAACGATCAATCCCCGACGGACTACGACGCCTCGCACGCGAGCTCAATTTTCCGGCGCAACAAAAAAAAAAAAAAAAAGGGAAAGAGGAAGCGGGGAGGGGGAGAAACGCAACAGGCCGGGGCCGCGATATTTCTCAGCGCCACGCGCCGCAGTCGCCTGCCTCGTGTCTGCGTGACACGAGCCTCTCCCGCCGCTGCATGGCAATCGCGCGCCGGGATTGTGGCGCGTCAAGGGCTCTCGCGAGGCGAGCTCCTTGATGGATCTACGACGCTTTAATTCTGCGGATGGAATTCACGGTTTTTAAGGGCGCGCGACTTACAAATGCACCGGTTGGTTAATTATTGCTGGATGATAATCAATTTTACTTTCGTGCGGATTGATCGTCTGCTTATTCAATTAATAGAGTCCTAAACTTTACTGAAATAATTAAAAGTAATGAACAGCAATTGTATACATCGACATAAACATCAACTCTTTAACAACCACTGAAAACGATCGCTAATTTTCATGGGTTTTCAATAACCCGCATTAACGATTTTCCCGCGCTGAGGGCTCCTCCTTCAAGGAATCCCCATCGAGCCTCGCGCGCGCTCCTCTAAAAACCAACAGCTGGCCACTCGGATCTTAAGCACCGATCCGCCGTCCCGCTAATCGCGGCTCGTTCCCCGCAGCCCAGCCATTTTCCCTCACGCGATCCTCTCCGACTCGGAGAGAGAGAGAGAGAGAGAGAGGAGTTTTCTCGCGAGAGAGAGAGAAGGGCAATGCATCATCCTTACGCACGCTTCCGATTAGCGATTGCGATCGGCGGGAGGAGTCGCCGCCGCGCTCTCTTTTATCCGCGCTTTATCTTCCACGCGGAGAGAGCTCCCTCAAGGTCGGAGAGCCGCATCGATATATCGCTTTGTATCTCTCGTTTTGCCCGATCGCGATATATGCCTACCCTCCCCCCTCCCCCGGCCTTTTTTTTTTTGCCTTCCTTCCTTCCTCCTCCTCCGCCGCGCGGGGCTTTGAATGGCGCTGCGGGACGGAGGGAGTTCAAGGAGACGAGGAGAGAGGTCAGCTGGAGAGGAATTGGCTATTGGAGAGGGTAGTTTTTGAAGTTTTCTCGGACTGGTTTTTTGGAATGCCGCGAGAGAGAGGAGGCGCGGTCGTGCGGTGTGTACGACGAGCGGCGTTACGGTCGGTGGATGCTCGCTGGTATACGGAGCCGACGGCGGTGCCAGCGGTTTATTTCGAGTAATTGGGGATTCGGTGGTCTGGATTGGTTGTGAAATAAAGCGGATGTTTACTGATAATTTGTCACTCGGTGCGAATAAATGATCATCTGCGCGTGATTAATGCAATAACAGATGGATTAATTGAATTGAATTTATTTCTAACCAGTGCACATCTGAAGCAATTTGAAGTAAATAACAGTAGCATATAGGAAGTTGAAAAGAAACGGCGGAAAAAAGGGGCTAATCACAATAATCAAATCCCAAATTCGAAATTTCCGAAAACCCAGAAGACACAATGACACAATGGCAAATTACTCGCCAGGGTTTCGAAGAAAAACACCTATTCTCCATCGACGGGACGGCAGATGCGAAAGACTCCAGCTCGCCTATACATGCACCGTCACAAAAAAAAGACGAGAGCGCCTCCGTCTCGGTTTTCAAACAATAAACCGTCAATTTCTATGTCCTCGCGCTCCGCGCGGAAGAATGAAAAGGCCAGCAGCGAACACGCGCTCATTACGACGGGGGCATCGAGTCGCCATCGGGGGCACTTTATACGGCCATTACGCGAGAGAGAGAGATAGAAGTCGAGGTCGGGGAGGAGTATAGGCGACTACCGCGAACAATACACCGGGATACATCCGCTCTCGGCACCGAAGTTCCGACTGATCCGCAAGCTCCCGGTTCCCGAAGTTGAATTGCTAATTTCAATTTTTGCCCTCGTTTCCGCAAATTGGATAAGTGACTCGGAATTATATATATCGGGGCTCGACGTGGGAGTCGGAGAGCGACGGAACAATGGGCTAATAGCTTACTTCGTCAATTTGAGCCGCCGCATTAGCGGTGCTTTTTTCGAAGTAAGAATTTCGGAATTCTTCCTTCCCCCCGCCGAACTCGAGTCGTTAAAGCGTCCCGACCGGCGCAAAATACCAATAATGTTTACAGGTGCTCTAATTGCCCCCGTCGGGGAAGCAAAACACCCGAGAAAACGGCCCTCTCTCGTCACGCTTCTTGCGGCAAAGTGGCGGGAACAGCCACCGGAGGGAAAAATTGGAAAGACAGCCGTACAAATGGAGCAACATGTGGCGTGACAGGTGGAACATCTGTCAGGGAGAGAGAGAGAGAGAGGCGAAAAGTCCTGCGCGCAGTTCCACGCGGTTTTTCAGCCGTACAGCGGGGAGCGAAGGAGGAGCCGGCGCTCTCCGAATATTTGCCTTGAGCCGCTCGACTGGCAGGTGTTGAACTTTCGAATTTCTTCGGGATAGGTTGCGCGTGCCGCTGTGTGTGTGCGCGTGTATTTTCCTCGTTTTGTGTCGCTGCTTCTGTGTATCGATCCCCTGCATTTTCCCGCTCTCGAACGAGACAGGTATTTCTGCACTTGAAAAAGAGACCAAACGCGTTCCGCGAAATCTATTGAATCTTTTGCGGCTATTAGGTTGCTTTAGAGCTCGTCTTGTTTAAGCGCAATATTTATAAACAAAAGGGACTGTTAATATTGCAGAGGAGAAACGACAGAGCGAAGAAATAAAATTAACATATTTACGAAGCTCATTAAGGCTCGGCGATACATAATAACGAAAAGTGTTCTTCTTGAATAATTGTAATTGGCCGAGTATTATATACACCCAGGGTTACTATATATCGCGAGACTAATTTAGAATACCAAGAGCTATAAATACGGACGAGAGCCCGGAAAAATGTCTAGCAATGTAAATTAGCTACTACCCGGAATACTTCCGAGTTGTTCCGGAGTGTAAAGAAATTTATCGCCCAAGCCTAACCGTAGGCATTTTGCTAGAGGGATTAACAGGCATTTTAATCTGACTGCATTTTTTTGCGCGAGGGCATAAACATTTTTCTCCCGTTTCCTCCCCCCTCGGCTTCGTTACCCCTCCGTACGACTATCTCAATCAGTTTTGTAAATAACAAGATTATCGAGCTCGTAACGTCGCCTTGGGACTTGAGACCCTAAGCTTCCCCCCCGATTAGCATAAGTGTCACCGATTTTATCCGCCGCCGGGAAAACAGGGAGATTACCCAGAAGGCTACGCGCGGCGAGCTTTCTGCCTTCGATCTTCCAATCGGAGCGAAATTTGCTAAAAATACATATATATATAATACTCTTTTTAAGCGATCGACAGAGAGACGCGACGAGTATGGTCGGATATATGCACGCGCCGAGTTAACGTCGCCGATCGACTCGGCCGCCAAAGCCGAGGATAAATCTTTATCAAGCCAGAAGGACGAGCTTTTTACGACGTCGCGGCGCGCGAGGCGAACGAGACGGAGGATCGTTTGCGGCTGTTTTAATGCGCGAAAACTGCCGCCAATGACTCGAGGCCCGGCGAAAAATTCATGGCTCTCTCTCTCTCTCTCTCTGTCCCCCTTCCCTTTTGCGCACTTCGTTAAAGCTCCGCAAGCTCGAGCTTTTATCCCGGCCGTCGAGTAATATCGACTGAGAGCTTTACGGCGGCTATTTTTCTTCGCGAAGATTTAGCTTTCTGTTTAAACACTGCCAAAAGCGAAAGTTATTTTATTATTTATGAAGTTAATTTGGCTGCCAAAAACAAGTTCGTATGACTCTAAGAACTTTTAATGGCCCCGTGCGACCTTCCAAAAGTTAACCACGAAAAGCTCTCAGTCGCGCTTGCACAATCCGTGAAATATCTCTCTTTCCACGAGCTCCAACCCAAACGTCTGTCGCTCTCGAATCCGCGGCACCTCAGACAGTTTCCATCACGAGACGATCAAAAGCTTTTTGCTCCAGCGATCGATCGCCGCTCGCACAAAGGCCAACGTCGCAAGCTCCCCAAAACAACGTCTCGCTTTCAAAGCTCGCGCGGCCCGTTCAATCAAGCTGCACGGACAGTCGAAAAAAGCAAAAAGGCTCCCGCGCGCATGCGCGCTAATTGGCCCGGGCCGCGAATCTCGCGTCGCCTCCTTTGATCCTTCAATTTGCCTTAATTCAACGTAATTCGCTTTGACGAGCCTCGGGCGATATACGTCGGGTATATTATGCACTCGAGAGGCGCGCCGCGGGAGTATGAAAGGAAAAAAGAAACTCGGCCCCCGCGATGAGCACTGCTGAATTAAAAGCGCGCACCGCGCCGATTGTTGGGGTGTCGAGGGTCCGCTTCCGCCTCTTTACGCCGAGGATTACACCGAGATCGAAATCTCGGGGAATTTCTTTCATAGCGAGGAGTGCCACTAGACTTTTAGTAAGGGATATACTTAACTTTTGGAGATCGCGATTAAACGAAACGATACAGGTTTTTTTTTTGAATGCAAGAATGAGTTTTGAGAAAATCGAAACTTCGCCGTTTATTCATCTAAACTCCCAAGAGTAATCTAAAACTTTATCGAAAATCAATAACTCGAGCAACAATTCGACCGTTCGGCCAAACCCCTCCGAAATTCAATCCGAAATTCAGGTACCGACGCGCAGCATCATCGCCCTAGCCCAATAACAATATTGTTCCCCAGCACGTAAGCAGGCGAAAAAAAGTCGTGACCGGAAAGGCAAAAAGCGCGAGAGAGAGCCCCGCGTGTGTCGATATATATCGTCGCGCGGCACGTGGCGGTATCGAGTTCGAGCTCGTCGAATATACACACCTCGAGCTTTTAGCGCGTCGTTTTCAATACCGTCACGTGCCCCGCGCTCCTTTCTCCGTTTGCGCCTCCTCCTCCGTTATACTTGCGCAGTTTATGAAAATTTTATACGGGGCCCGGGAGAAACTGTGGATAAACTTTCGCGATGAAGTGCCGAGTGTCGCGTGTTTTTACGGGGGAAGAGGGGGGGTTAATAACGTCGAGGTAACTCGCAGTTACAGTCGACTTTTCTCGCTCTTCGAATGAAAAATGTTTCTGCGCGCGGCCGTTAAAAAATTATTCGGATATTAGTTTAGCGAGCTCTCGTAAAATTTGCAGGCTTTATACATAACTGGCATCCTCCTCGACGAAACTTTGTTCGGTTGCACAATTTTTCCGAATATTACCTCAACGACGAGAGAAGCCCGCAGCCAAGAGGCCGCAGAGATAACTGACGCAAGACCGGCGATCCTTCAAAAATCCCTTTCAATTGCAAAATCCATCGCCTCTCTCGGCCTCTCGTCCTCGGGCTCATTAAATCCTCCCCCCCCCCCCCACCCCGGCACCCTTCCTCCTCCTAATGAAAATTCCGGCTGTCCGTTCTGCCCTCGAAATCTCATTTGCGCATCGCGATATACGCGTGAAACGAGCTCGGGCGATCACACGCGCCAAACAAAGGAGCGAGCGAGAGGAATGTCGAGAGAGAGAGAGAGAGAGGGAGGGAGGGAGCATCGCCTTTTTCGGAAAAAGGAACCGGACGAATAATGTCTTTTTTTGCCTGTTTCTCTTTCTCCCGACCGCCGCCGCAGCCGCCGCCGCCGCCGCAGCCGCGGCGTGTGTGTAAAACGTACGACGCGCGAGAGGATATTTCTTCCCACGTGTGGAGGCCGGCATATAAGTAGTGGCGCCCGGCGATCGGCCGATTATGCCGGGGAGAGAGAGAGAGAGAGCGGCCGAGAATCGATGGGAGAATCGTCGGCTTTTATCTCCTCTCTCTCGCTCTCGCTCTCCGTTCGGGTCTCTTTAAATTTTAACGATTTAGCCGGGAGAGGGAGAGAGAGAGGAGCTTTGTCACCGCTAATGGCGACGAAACGTAGGCGTGAGCGTAAATACATTTTGTCGGCAATGCCCTTGTCATAATTAATGCGGCGCGCTTTTTTTTTCTCTCCTCGCTCGTATTGCACGCACAGCTCACTATTAATAGCCGCGGTAATCGGTCGCTTCGACGCCGCGCGGCGGGAATGGCTATGGGCTGATTAATTTTTTAGCCGCGTTAAAATCTTCCTCGCGGGATATTGTATCTTTCTCGCGCTCCTCTCGCGCGATCGGAGCGCAAAAAATTCATTAAACCCCGCTGAAAGAGCGATAAAGCCGGCCGCGCGCGTCAATTATTTTTTATGAATCTCAACATTTATTGAAAGCTACCGAGTATAATAGCGTTATTGTGCGGTTTATATAGGTTTCAGCGGGACTTAACACCCGCATGATGCAAGATATATCCGTTAGTCAGAGCTAAAAGTAATCTCCAAGATTTTAAATCCCCGAGATCGCCGTTCAGCGAGAGAGAGATTGCGTCATGAATTATTAAATTATGCGCTATTAACGAGACGCGGCTCGGAGATGTTAAATAATTAGACACCTATTTATACATCCAAGTACAGGCACTACTTGCAAAAATTACGCCATTTCTCTTCCAGAGCATGTAATAATGCGACGCGCTCTTCTCCGAATCTTCCCGCGCGGCAAAAATCTTCCACCGGATTCCCCTCTCTCGAATTCAACTCCCAATAAATCCATCGCCCGGCAAATATCCTCTCTCCCCCGAAATAACGAAAGCGTCGAGTTCAGCCCTGGGCGCGCGAGCAAAAAGTCGACCGCCTCTCGCGCGACGACCACCTCGGCGCGGCGGCGGCGGCGGCCAATTAAGTTCCCCGAATCTCCCGAGCTGCGCGGCTCTCCTCTCTCGGCGGCTTTTCTCCGCAAAAATCTCTCTCCCGAGCCGAAGAGGCCGCGCTTAAGCGTAAATCAAACGCACATAAAGAGAGGCGCCGCTGCCCTCGTCTTCCTCGGCGGCGGCGGCGGCGGCGGCGTCACACCCGCTCTCATGCAAATTGACGCGGCTACCTTTTAACCCCCGCCGCCGCCGCCGCCGCCGCCGCGGTGCTCTCCCAGGTATACGGACGCGCGGGAGGAGCGAGTCCTTTTTAAATACCGATTCCTTTCTCGACTGCGGGGCTCGATCATCGAGTAGGACAAAGTCGTTATTGCCGATTTCCGGCGCCTCGGGCCTCGGGGATACGCCGCTGCTCTTTTGTCGGGAGGCTGGAGGACTATGGGATTTGCCGGTTTGAAGGATATACGCGTGATTTTTAAGGAGGCTGTTGGCGTAATGGGACGCGGGGAATGAAAGGAGGAATTTGGTCGTTCTGAGGTTATGTGCCTTTTATTTCGTCGCTTCTTCACGGGGAAAAATTGAGCGCCACGCAAGCCGAGTGCATCTATATACCTTTACTTCGAGAATAAAAACTATCATTCTCGTGTGCTATAAATTAAAAAAAAAAACACTTTTATCTTGGAAGTTTTGTAATTGCAACCTTGTACGCGTACAAGCGAAGAAAAGATAATAATCGTTACTAAAGGATATATCTTTACTTTATAGAAAGTAAAGATCGTAAATAAACAAGTAATTTTCGTAATAAAAATCAGAAAAATAGCAGAAAAACGACGAGGAGCGCAGCGTAAAAAATAGACTCGCAGTTCGATCCTTGCAAGGATATGCAGCGCTCGAGGCTAAATCGCTCGCACCAAATGCATAAACAATCCTGGCATCTTATATATATATATACCTTCGCGTTATTATTGCCGCGCGCGCGCAATTATTTATTAGGACGCGGCCCCTTTCGCAAAGTTCAATTACCTCCGGGAAGCATTGCATTCTTCGCGCAAAATAAACAATCGCTCTGCGGCGCGCGGAGAGCCCGGCAACGAGATTAACGCGAGAATAACTTTATTTCGAAACTTTTTTTTTTTTTTTCGCCAAAAGGAGGATATACAAAAGTTATATAAAACTCGCTGAAAAAGACGCGCTCGCTTTACGATTCGAAAACTTGCGCGGCGCTCCGGGCAACGGCCGCGCCGCGTTTCGCATAAACAATTGCAGAGCGTACATTCCGCCGTAACTTACTGTTTAATTACTTTAATGCAGTCGCGGCCATAAAACTTCCTAGTCGCTCGTTGTCCCCCCTCTCCCCCTCCTTCTTCTTGCGAAATCTCCGAAAAAGCCTTAGAATTTCTCTAATTAAAACTCGCGGCGCGCAACATAATACCCGGCCGAAGCATCGTTTACCCGTCCCCGGACTATCTCGCGGAGGATGTTTTATATATATACCACCGCCCGCGGGATATAATACAATCGAACGCGGGTGTGGTCGTAAGTACATAAACAATGCTCGGCGCGCGCCGATATTTATTTTATACAGTCTCGACTCTCCTCCGGCTTCAAGGCTATACATCGTCCGCTCGGAGAGTGAGAGAGAGAGAGGGAGAATTTCGGAGTCTCTCTTCTCTCTATCGGTCGGAAACTGAAATCGGCGCGCGCGAAGGCCTCCGCGGAGCTCCGATATTATAAATCAGCCTCGCGGAAAAGGAGGTTAAAAATTCGCGCCCCGCGCGCGCCGCTTGTCCTCAATTTACGAACCGTACGCGCGGATTTCCGGAGGAGCGAGGCCCTCGTAAAGTATACGCCTCTGAGTGGATTATCGAGGAGGAAAAAAGGAGTGAATTTTTTTCTCGACGCGCGCGACATCGAGAGATTTTTACGATTATTAAAAAAAGCGGCCCGCGCGCCGCGTGTATAATATAAAAGTTTAGCGCGCGCCCGCGGAGGTTTCGCACAAGTTTTTCGAGCGGCGAGAGAGACCACCCAACTGACGATTCGAGATTGAATAAATTTCGAGAGAGAAAGAGAGAGAGAGAGAGAGAGGCTCGCGCGGCCAATAATTCAAAAAATTCCAGCGTGGGAATCTCGCGGCAGTCGTAAAAATTAATTGAAGCGATGCGCGGCGCAAAGCATTGTCGGCCGCTCTCTCTCTCTCTCTCTCTCGCCTCCGACAACGAGAGGCGAAAGTCTATTAAGAGATGGTTTATCGCCGACGGACCATAAATTAACCCTCTCCCCGATGATGATGCTTTGGACTAATCAATTTTCCGGGATTTCGAATTATAATATCGCTCGCGATCCGACGTTTTTGGCGAGGGCCGTTTTTTTAATTAGCCGAGGATTATATGGGACTTTTGGATTTTTCTGAGACTATGTGCTTGGCCTGCTGACGATACTTTTTAATCATTGGCGATTCGTAGACAAACTTGTTGGTGATTCATTCGATGCCTCGTTATTGTATCGATAAAACACTGCTAGATTACCATAAGAAGGTGTGACTAATATTGTTTTACTACCTGCTTGGCTTAAAACATGTTTCAATAACAGCTTCTCGCGGTAGGAAGAATTCGAAATATTAATGCCGTCTATAATACAATGGGGCCGATAATGGCAAATAAATATTTACTTAGACTCAGCCGTTTTGTTACTCCGTCCTAAACTGACACATTTTTCTTTGTTAATTACTCCATCAAATATTCAACTTGCGGTTTACAAAACTTCCCCGACTTCATAAACTATTCAGTTCGACCATTTATCCTCGAGGGCAGCTTATATACTCCGTCGTTCAACGATATTACCGAATATCGCGGAATTGATTCAGAATTCAAAACAAAAAGAATTAGATCCTAGATTTTGCCGGTAAAAATCAGCACCCGTAAAAAGTATAATAACGGTGTGTGCCGAAAAATAGAAAAATTTCACTTTAATCCCCCCCGAAACAATTTCGTTCCCACGACTCTAATATTTTACTCAGACCATAAAGCAAAGGGGCCTCGGCGTCGAGAAAAAAGCCAGCGCGCGTAAAACAAATTTTTCACTATTCCGCGGCGGATAACGCAAAATCATCCCTCGGAACAAAGGGAAAAAAGTGAGCGCACCTAATCTCGCTCTAAATAAACAAGCAAAAAAAAACACAAAAAAAAAAAGAATTCGCCTCGCGCGCAGCATCGCGTCGTAAATCCTCGCTCGCATTCCCGGGGCAAAGTAGCTCCTCTCTCACTCTCTGCTTTCGCGCACAAGCACACACACACACACATACACACATACACGCGCGCAGGATACGCATACACGAAGAAGGCTCGAACGAACGCCGCGTGCAGTCGCCGAATAATAACGTTTTCTTCCGCCTGGCTAAAACGTGCTCTATACGCCATATTCCCCCCACAAAGACGTCCGAGGAAGAAGGAGGAACGCCGCCGCCGCCGCCGCCGCCGAGCGCAGGAGGTGGTTCGGGATCGCGCTCGCTCGCCTGTGTGTGAGTGCGCACGGGGAACGGGTACTTATTTATGTATGAATGCATGTACGACGAGGCGAACAACACTTGGCCCTTTCTCACGCTGCACTTCACGGACTTTATAGCGGCTTTATGGTTATCCTTACCGGGGAGGGAGAAGGAGAGAGAGAGAGAGAGAGAAAGAGAGAAAGAGACAGGCAATAAAGACACAAAGACGACCGATGACACTCTTTCGCGCTTTTTCTTGCTTTGCTCTCTCTCTCTCTCTCCTTCTCTCTCTAATCTCGACGTTGCATAATCTTATACGATGCAAAAAGGAAGCGCCGCGTACTCGCGTGAGAAAGTTTAATGGGGAAAACGAGCGGAAGCTTTTCTCTGGCCTTGAACGCGATCGTCGCGGGGCGAATTCGCGCACGCGCGCTTCTGCGCATCTGCCGCGCGACCTACAAAGGAAGGCAATTATTTATATCCCCTCGCTCCCGTAGCGATTCGAGCCTCTTTTGTTTTAATTAAAAAAGTACGCGCGACGCGCTCGAGAGACGATTTTTCAAGCGGTTTCCTCTCTCGTTGTTTTCTCTCCGCGAGTGCCGTTCAATTATATGCGCTTTTCTTTCGCGAAAATTAATAGAGTGGGATTAATCTTTCGTCGTGTACGCCGCGACAGTGATAAAAATCGGCGATTTATCTCCCGGGACGTTAAACGACGCCGGGGGGAGATGAGCGTACAACGATTTTCTTTTTTTGGGCGGGTAAACGCTGATTTAATTGAAAAGTGGACGTTAATTTAGGCGCGTGCTAATTTTTGTCTCGTTCGTGAGTAATTTTTCGTCGGAAAAGACACGAGTTATTTTAGTGGGCCGTAAAATGAATTTTTCCCGAGAATTCTCTTGCGCAAGGCAGTCTATCCGTCTAAATCACTCGGAGAGATATATACGCATTTTGATGCATATTTTATAGATTGCAGTAAATTATGAAAGATTGTAAAATTAAAATGTGTTAATAAATTTAACGCGACCAATAAAGAAGCATTTTATCTTTACTAAAGATTTTCATAGTTTTCTTTTTTGTTCCAGAGGCGGCAAATACTAATTCCTAGTTTTAATCTTGCGAAAAGAATCTTAAAAGCAAATTCCGCGTCGCGAGTTCATTTATTCTGCAGGTGTCTAAAGCTCTCAAGTTCCACTTTCGTCCAGTGCTTTGTTAAATCTAATAAAATCACGCGAAACCGAAGCGAATTTCCCGTTAATCAATACATTTAATTGCAGCCGCGACGTCACCAGCCAGAGGCACTTGGCCCAAAAAGCAGAATATCCGCTGCAATAAAAATCGGAAAAAGCTCCAAATTCAAGCCCGCCGCCGCCGCCGCCGCACGCAATCCGTATAATTCCCCCGTCCGAATTACAATTCCGCGTAACAATTATAGCAGCCTAGCAGCGAGAGAGAGCCCCGCTAAAATCCACAGCGACGCCGCTATTATTATGCTAATTAACGCGCGTCTATCGTGTCGGCCGGGAATTTCGTCGTAACGGGCCGATAAACAAATCGCGGCTAAAAAATATATAGGCTGCTCTCCCCCGCGCACCGCACGTCACGTGAATTACGAGGGTTATTTAGCTGCCGATCGGCGGCAAACTTTCGAATTTATCGGGCCGAAGGAAGCGAGAGAGAGAGAGCTTCCACAGCCCTTCGAGCGCAGAGCCCCGGTATACTTTGCCGAGGCTTAATTCCAGGAACTTTCCTTATATACGTTTCCTCCTTTTTTTGCGCTAAGCGTACATGTGCACGTAGGCACTTTGCGAACTTTTCGGGGGGGAAGGCAACGCGTCGCGAGGGACGGCCGCCGCCGCCGCCGCCGCTGCGTACTTTATCTTTAATGAGATCTAATTCGAGCGAGCTTCGCAATTCGTTTCGTTTGTCGCGGAGGACGAGCTTGCAATTTGAGAGCCTGGCCTTTCTTACCTTTGCCCATCAGGGCTGAGGGGAGGGCGTAATAAAATTAGGGAAATTGTACAGGTTTTTTTTTTTTTAATTTCAGGGGACTTAATTAACGGCGGCTGGGACTTTTCTCCGGGCTCCTTTGGATTTTCTGCAGGTAGCTTTTTCGGCTTTACAGAACGGAGAGAGAGAAAACTGCGGGTCGGACCGTTGTTCCTCAAAATTACTATAATTGACGCTATTATTATTAGCGTCAAATGCTTTTTTCTAAAAAAAAAAAGTCCCTTTACCTCTTCATGCAAAACCGCAAGTGCCCCGTAGAAAATAATTGCGACGTAATACCATAGAATTTTTCACTCCGCAACTTCCGCTTTCGGTTCGCTCGCACATTCCCAGCTCCCTTTTTTTTCGGCTCGACGTCTTTTTTCGCGAAGCCAATTACAAATTGTAAAATCACCCGCGGTAAAAGCACTCAGCTCCTAATGGAACCGAACTGCATGCGCAACGCAAACACTCGGATCGCCAGATCCATCATGGCCACAGCAGCTTTTTTCCAAAAACGCTCGCATTCTTTCAACTCGAGGTCGCCGCGCGCGCGACAAAATCAATTTTCCCCGTGGCAGGATACAAGGCTCGCCTTCCTCTCTCTCTCCTCCGGGAAAAGAAAAGCAAGGCCGCAAACGCGCGCAGCCCGCAGGACAGAAAGATTGATTAGCTATAAAGCGCATCTCGTCGACTCGTCGTCCCGGCGCATCTCGCAATTTGCATCGAGCGCGCGTCCTCTTATTCCCTCCTCTAACTCTTCGGTGACGGACGCGGGGCAGTGCGCACAGCTTCGGTTGCTGCGCGCCTTTTTGTCACCCCGCTCCGGTTATTTATCGCCGGGGATTATTTATTAAATATTAAAAATCACTGATTTGCGGGCCGCGCGGCTCGTTGGAACGAATTATTTTATGGAAATTGCGCCCGCGAGGTTTATATATATATACGCGCCGCGGGTTTATGCCTCCGGTTCATTAGCGGATTGAAAATAAAAAAAAAAAACAGAGAGAAGGCCGTGGAGGGACGTTTGCTAATGCATTAGTAGCGGTATAATAGTTTTTTTTTTTAATAAACCTCCGCGCATCGCGTTAGAATGCTCTTTTGATATCGCAAGAGCTTGGAATGCCGCTACGGGGAGGCGAAAAAAAAAAATCCATAATCTCCTTCTCTGGCAGAAATTACGTTTTAACCTACTTTTGCGCGCGAAACTTTAATTTTTCAGCTCTGAATTTGATAAAAAAAAACACACGGCTCCGTTACCGTGGAATCCGGGCGAAACTTTTGTTAAAACTGGGACGCGGGATAATTACTTTATCATTCGATTTCACTCGCCAGCAACTTTTTCACGAAGCCCTTCGCGAAAATCCAACCTTCTTATGTACAGCCCCAAAAAAAGAAACTCACAACGGCTGTTCCTTCTCTCAAATCCACTTTTCACCTAATCCAGCTCCAGCTTCGCGAAATTAAAGGAGTCGCCCAAAAGGCAGCGAGGAAAACAAAGGTACAGGGGGTCCCCCGGTTCGCGGTGTAAAAAAGCTCGCGGCTCTCTCAAAAACAAATAAATCACTCGGCGCTCAAAAGGCGAACCAGGTGGTCGCTCTCTCTCTCGCTTTTCCTCGCGCATTTTTCCGCGTCCCCGCTCATCTCGCCGAGAGAGGCATTCCTCTCGGTACAAAAGCGCGCCATTAACCTCTCCTCCGTGGAGGAGGGATAGAGAGAGAGAGAGGGGGGGAGAGGCTCATCGCGTGTCGCCGCGGAGCACTGACAGATTTTATTGCGGCTTTGCTCGGCGTCCCGTCCGGCTTTTTTCTCGCCGCGCGAGCCGCCGCCGCCGCCGCCGCTCTTGACGAACGGCTTTAGACCCCGAGAGCACGTGCCGATGACACAATGCGCGCGCAACCCGGAGAGAGTTTTCGCCGAGTCTGAAAAATATATATATTTCGCGATATGTATAATGTCTTTGCGGAAAGGGAGGCGAAGGGGGGGAATTCGCTTTGCCGCTGTGGGAATTTCGAGACTCTTCGGGCGAATGAACTTTCTGCCTCTGGAGGAATTTTCGATTAATTCTTAAGGAGGAACTGGCGTGCTTTGCTCTCTCTCTCCTCGCTTTTTAAAACGGTTTGAAAACTTGACGTGGGAGGCAAGGAGAAACCGAGCGCGGCTGATGAACTTCGGGCTTGATTGATTAACGAATGCAGGCTAATGCGAATTATTGATTGATTGCGATGGTCGTGCGTAGTAAAATATTTTTTTAGAGTTTACGAATTTATGCTATCGAGTTGTGATTAATCATCGCGCTAAAAATATTACAGGCACTTTCTACATCAAGACTCTCTCGAAATGTACAAAAGCGAGAGAAAAGCGTTGAAAGTTACCGGGGTTAAAGAGCTTACTGTTAACCCGGCATTAAGCTTCCAGGCCGTTTTAAAATGCAGCGGCCGCTTAAAAAAGTTTCGCCGCCGCGGAAAGCTAATTAGAACGAGTGAAAAGGAACAATGTTGCGCGCGGCAGTTCGCGCGGATCCTTTGATCCTATTAAAATTTCATCTGCACACAGCGCGGGGAGTTAAAAAAACACACGTAAAGCTCCCGCTAATTGAATAATAAATCGGTTATTGTTTAAAATTCACCGGCTGTTTAACGTCCCCCGTACAGCCCACGGAGCGGCAAAGCTCTTTCGCGCGCTCACTTTGGCAATTAAAAACTTCCCCGTTGCCCGTGAAAAGTTGCGCGCGCGCGGCTGTTTACTATAATAACAACGCCCCGCGGAAATGGCTAAACTCAAAACGGCCCGCCGCGTAGCCACTTTCGCCGACGTCGAAAGCGGGGGGTAAAGACTGTTTATTTTCGGAAATATAATTGAACTTTCGAGGCTCGTTTAATTCGTGTACTAATTAAGGTGCATTGTGCCTGCGTACCTATGTGCAAGCTGACCGAAGTTTGTTTGGCATTGGCCCGCTGTATAAAGTTACAGCGAAGCGCGGCGCGGCCGAGATGTCGCAAATGCATACGAAAACCATTTCTTTCCGCGCGACTTTATAACCTTGCTTCGCTGTTATAAACACCGCTCGTCGTTGAACCGCGCCGTAGTGCGAAATTCCCCGTTGAAAAATCTGCAATTTACTTGAATAAACCGAGCAAGACGAGCTTCCGCAGCGCTCAAAAACTACCCAATTGAATCCAATTGATTATCCTCGAAGAAAAAGCCCCCCGACAACGAGGCAGAGAGAGGCAGCTTTTTCAAAGCTCCGTTACGGGCAGCCAAACAAAAGCCCACGCAGAGACGCCTCGAGGGTCCCTAATCACAGCTCTCGAAAAAAGGCCGCAACCGACAAAGGGAAACAATTTCTCGTTAGGTCTAAAGCGGCGGCGGCGGCTCGGGCCATCACGCGCCGCGCGCGCTCGCGCAAAAGAGCCAATATTACACACACAGCCGGAAGGAGCTGCCGCTGCTGCGACCCTTCGGCCTCGATCCGATGAGTGACTCGCCTAAACGCTCTCGCTCTCGGCGAGGAGCCAATGACGCGCGCCGCCGCCGCCGCGGACGACGACGCTCATTCCCAGGGGCCGATGTGCCGGGCATGAGAAACTAAGGGACGACTCGGTGTCTTTTTTTTTGTTTTTTCTAGCTTTTCGCCGTCCTTCTTCAGATTTAATTGTGCCTCGGTCGAAGATATTTATTTATCGGGGATCGAACGGCTGGCGGATATAACGCTCTTTATTAAAGTCCCGGTGTTTATCGTCGGGGAATTTGAAAAATGTGGCCGGTCTATATACTTATTTTCCGATAAATTGCACAATACCTCAATGATCCAATTCATTTAGCAGAGCTCATTTCCCGGCCTGCGTTATACTGGCTCAAGTGCAATATTCAAGCGAAACAATAAACAATTGCTCGAGAATTTTACCTCCAGAATAATATTCACAATAAAATCCGGTTTACGATTACGCGCTCCTTTCGACTCTACATTTAATTAAACCCTCCGAAAACAAAGCCCCGAAAACTACGACTAATTGCGAGCCGCTCCGCGGCATCGCGGCTCGCGGGGACCGCGAAAAAGTCCGCGTTCCTTTGTACGCCGCCGAATTTAAAAACGTTTGCGAAAAGGCCGAGGGCCAAATCCTCTCTCCTCCGAGACTAACTCGCGCAAACACAGTCGACCGCCGTCAAAGATCGTACACCGCGAAGGAGAAAAAGAAAAGCAAAGCGGAGCCAGAAAAGCGCGGAGAGCCGCAAAAGGAAAAGCCTTCGCGAGCGTTTACTTGAAATATGCCCGCATTGAGCCCCGCGGACGCGAGAAATCCCGCGGCTCAAAGCGACGGAACAAAGTGTGCCAAGTCGTCGGCGATAAAAAGAGAGCACCGCCGCCGCGGCGGGTCTTGAAAAATGAAGTGCTCACGCACTCCCGAGGAAACGCCGTCGAAATTAATCCCCGCCGGAGAAAACACAGAGAGAGAGAGAGAGAGAGAGAGAGAGAGAGAGAGAGAGAGAGGTCGAAACTATACGGAAAGGAAAGGGGGGGAAATATGGATTTGAAGTGCGCACTTGGCTTCGGTCCACGACTGGAAAATTACCGTTGGAAATTCGGCGCTCGGGACCGAGGAGAGTCGTCGTCGTCGTCGCGGAGGGAAGTGGAAATCGAGTTCGTGAATCACGCCGTAAATAAACGGACGGGCTAGATGGACCTTGATGAGGAACGTAGGAAAACAGGACGATTATCCTGTTAGAGGTAATTTAGCGTCGCTCTCCGCGTGCTTGACTGTCAAACATTGTCGGGGAAAAGGTTAAATATTGTCGTTCGCGCTGATATACTTCTGAAATTTTAGCCGGCTCTCAGACAATTTTACGATAAAGTATACTATTTGAAGTACAATTTCACAAGAGGAAAAGCTCAGCGGTGAAAAAGCTCGATTCCTCCTCGCTATAAACCAAAACAAAATATGTACCACCGCTATCTCGGCTTCCGATCGAGCGAAATCAAAAGACGCGACGTCTGAGAGTCATCAGCGATACTCAATTCGGGCCGGTGCAGCCGCCGCCGCCGCCGCGCGCGCGAGAGATCGCGCACCGGCTGCGCGCGCAATTACTCGAGGCGAAGTCGCGTAATTGCAGGGAGAGACGGTCTCGTTAAACGCGAGAGCCAGCCGAGAGACGGAGAGTCTCAGACTCGCGCGCGAAAAGTTTCGGCGATTGCCGGAGGGGGAGGGGTGACAAATAGCTCGCGATCTCCCCCCCGGCACGAGAGAGAGAGCTTTGGAGAGGTGTATTAGTACATTGTTACGCCCGTCGCGTCGTTGGATCGGAAAAAGTATTTCGGGCTCCGAGATTAGGAAAGTTTTCGATCTTTATCCTGTCCGTTCGATTCGTCGGTGTTAAATAAATAAAGTAAATTTTGCTAAAAACCTAATGAATTTTCGAAAAGTTCCATTATCACCCCGTCGAAGGATAAAATTTCGAAATCCCCCCGCCGAAATCAATCACGCCGAAACCCTCCAAGACTCGGCTGCAAAGTCGATTAAACGGACTCCTGGCCATTAATCCGAGAGAGAGGCGCATAAAAGCCCCGACTCAAACGGGATGAATCACTTGCTTTCACTCGCGCGGCCGTCCGTTTCTAGAGCGGCGTCGCGGGAAGAGGGAAAAAGGGCGCATCGGAATTCCGCGCGCCTCGCTTTTGAAGCGCCCGCGGAGCGGAGAGAGAGAGAGAGAGAGAGAGAGAATTTAATTGAAAAAAAAGGAGCGGGAGGCCGAAGCTTCTCGCTGCGGTCGCGTTTTTATCGGCGTTTACGAGCACCCCGGAGGAGGCGATGCGGCCGCCTCCTCGTTTCGCCGGCCTGAGCATGGAAATCGCGCGCCGCGGCTGTGTGATGTATATATACGACGGGCCTCTTTTATTGATACGTTCGACAGCTGATTTGCTGGCGTTGCGCCGTGGGAAAGAGAACTGCAAGAGAGTGATTTAGATAAGAGCGTTTTCGGGGCTCTCGGGGATTATTTTCGAGAATACGATTTGGCAGTCGTCGATAAAGTAATCGGACTCGTAATAAAATGAAAGGAAACGAAATCGATGACCTACTGAATAACGGTCGAAATTCAAGACCCGTAAAAATCGCTCGGGAAAACCCCGGGAAACAAATGCAAATGTCCATTATATACAGTCCGCGACGAAGTCACGGCCAAAGCCCGATCGATGCGACAATCCCAAGGAAACTCCCTCGTGAAATGCTCGAGAGCAGCCATCCCCCGTCCGCGGCTTACGCGTATACAAAATGCTAATTCCTCGCGGACTTTTCGCACCTGCGAAGCCAATCAAACTTTCGCCCCTCTCGAAATCCCGCGAAATTGCCTCGTCCCCCCGAGAGTGAGAGGGAGCGATTCGGACCCGTCAAACGTCGGAGGGGCCGCGGGGGGGACATCGTCGACTGCATTAACGTCGCGGGCGGCTTGTCGAATGCACGCGTCGGCGTTTTGCACCGGCCCGATAAACACAAGAGCTCTTTGTCCGCCGGCAGGAGCTCCTATCGGCCGCCGCGGCTGAAATGCAAGCGTCGCCTACTCCGCTCTCCTCCTCGACGTTTGTTTATTAAGCCTTTGGCTGTAACGTTTCCGAAACGATTGTTCGGGGGGTTGATGTAAATTCGAGGGAGGCCGCTTTGGTTCTCTATTTTTTTTTGGCGTTAATTTTAGAGTCGTCGCGAGAGGGAAGTTGGTGGAAAATTCAATTATCGGCTTAATTAATTGACCTTAAAGTTTTATTGCTATCCGCAGTGATAAGCGTTTCTCTGTGAAAATTTAACTATTTCGTTTTTATCTAATATTTTTCAATTTAATTAGAAAGCAATTACTAGCGCTTATAATTGCTCCAGATAATTACTTTACGTATCTCTTATACATAATTTAAATTCACCAAATTAATTAGCCATTCGCTTACGTCCTGCAAAAAAACCAATCTAAATCAATACCTCATTGAGCGCTCGCCAAACTCCTTTCCACAAACGATTAGCAGTGCACGAGAAGAAAAAGAAAACCGTAATAACTAAACAAAAATAGCCTCTTACGTCTGCATGAAACCTCGAGCGCTTCTCCCCTTACATAACAATCTCTCTCTCTCTCTCTCCCTCGGAGAAAGCGACACAACAGCCAGAGCGGCTCTCGGGCTATCTTCGCGTGTCCGTCTGGCATTCCAAAACTTTTTCGATATACCGCGACGCGCGGCGGCGGGGCGGCCGTTTCGGCGAACGACGCGAGCAGCTCCGCGCAAAACTGTCGCGATAAAAACAGCTGACGGGGGCGGGCCGCGAACGGTCTCTCGGCACTCTCTCTCTCTCTCTCTCTCTCTGTGCAGCGCGGCGCCGCGAAAAAGGGAGAGCGCTTATGTGTATCGCTTTTTTTTTGCCACCCGGTTATCAATCGGCGGTAATAGTTTTTTTTGCAAGCCCACCCCGCTCTTGCGGATCGATTGTTTCGTCGAGATATTTGCTTAAGCGGTGCGCGGAAAACTGGGCTGCTGTATCGTTTGCCGAATGCCTTTTCGGTGCGTTGGAGAGGCTTTTTTTTCGGGCGCTAGGGGAGATTTTAATGCGCGGTTGTATTTTGTATTCATTATTTTTTTGCTTTCCCTGATTGATGAAGCATGCAAAGTTAGCGTTATTTTAACGTTTAATAACTCGTATAGGCGTGGAAACGAAAGCTTATCCCTCGGCAAGTCTAATTCACTCGAGGTGCTGCAAAATTTAATATCACGTAATCCCAAACAAACGAGATTATGTAGGTCAGGCAAACTTTGCAAGTGAAATTTCCAAGATCGCGAAAAGGCATTGTCATTAGTCGTATCTTTATTTGGCCAGGTGCTCGACTTTTCTTCCAAAAGTATATATCCCACTTTTCCCCCCGCCTCGACGCTGTAAAAGAATCGCTCGATCGCGGTTTTTCCGATCTTAAATTTTCTATTAGCAGGCTTGTAATTAAGCTCGAGCTGCCGGCGCACGCAACCGCATAAAATCTACATTCGAAATGCAGGCTAATCCGGCTGATTTACGAGCGATGTCGCACGCCAATTACCTCTCAATGCCATTAAGTACAATTTGTTCGAGGAAATCGCGCGCGAGCGACGAAAAGAGAGAGAGAGAGAGAGAGAGAGAGAGAGAAAAAAAAACGGAAAAACGGGTATAACGCGCGCTACTTTGCACGCTTTCCGTTTTTATTATACGCGCCGCTCCTGCGCCGGGATTCGATTAGCGAGGGTAAATAAACATTGCGCAAGAATCAGCCAAGTGACAGCAGTGCAATGCGGCAGATAAGATATCATCTGCCGCGATAAGAATAATAACAAAAAGCGTAATTTCGCGCGAAATCGGAGTGAGGAAATTGTGTGCTTTGTAGATTAGCCAAAACGATCGTTCTTTTACCCGAGTTATCTTTAATGTCTTTATTTTAAAGGCTTTCAATGTAGTTGTCAAAAGCTAAATCGATTGTTTGTACAGAGCATCAATTCTTAAACGCACTTAGTTTCGATTCAATTTTTAAGTAAGCGTAAATTGGAAGTTTGCAATCGTCAGAGTGCAGTGACAACACTGCTGGTTTCGAATATTTTTCCATCTCTCTCCCTGCTTTTGATATTTTTTTCATCATTGATAAAGCTGCGCCAAGCCACTTTCTAAGCAAAAATCATTTTTTTGTCACCGTCGTCAAACAGCCTTTGTGCAGAAAGCATCAGCTCTCTTTATCGCAGTTCCAGCGAAAAAGATTACCCACGGCAAAGCCACAGTCGATGAAATCAAACATCAAATATATACGCGCGCGCGCGTAAAAAACTCCGGAGAGTAAAAATCGTCGTCGCGAGCCATAAAATCTCGCTTAGGCGAATCGGACGCCTCTCGTTGAGAATGCGCATCGACGGCTCCGGGGGCTACCTTTTACGCGATAAACGCCGGTTCTTACTTACGGCGGCGGCGGCGGCGGCTCGAGAAAAAAGGTGCACGCAAGCGGAGCGAGAAGCGCGCAGGCCACTCCATTACGAGCGCGCGCGCCGGCAAACATGTCTTTCGAGCGGAGAGTAAATTTGACCCCCCCGACGCTCCGCTTTTCGCGCGGAACGAGCGCAAAACCCAGGAGGGAGAGAGGAAGGCTGCCGCCGCCGCCGCCGCCGCCGCGCGCCCCGATCTCTTACGTAACGGTGTGCCGAGAGTTAATTTTGGAAAAGAAACTCTCGGCGAGGGCAAAATTGATTGATTTCAATTTGCGCTCTCGGTGTTCGATTGACGCTGCGCAGCAGCAGCTGCGTGGCTGCAGGAGCCGGCTGCCTATAAATACGCTTTTTCGATAGGGAAATGTGGAGCAGTTTCCATATCGTCGCGCCCGATAGCGGCGGCGATTTTTCTCTCGACTCTCGCGGCGCGATCTAGTTTGGCGCGCCGAGAATATGTCGAAGCGCGGTCGCGGATCTTCTCAAATAATTATGTTCTTTGGGAGCGCCGCGCGACGAGATGCACGGGCAGCTTATTTTGGGTTGGGCAGACTCCCCCTACACCTGTTATGATTGTTTTTAACGAGTCATCGATATGTGTTTTGATCGAGTGATTTTCGAAGAGGTTACGTTGTATTATGAAAATTATCCGTGATAATTCAATTTTTTGCTCGGGTAATGAGTTGCAGTTTTAAAAACGTGGGATTAAGAACAATTTTCAGGGTAAAAAAATTTGCAAAAAAAAAAAAAACTGGAACGATTTGTTACGATTACTTTTGAAATCGGAAAAACAAGGAGATTTTTGAGATCGACCTTTAAAAAAAGAAGGAATTTCTCAAATGTTTCAAAGAGGACACATCAGCTGAGAAGATAGAACAGCTGACTACCGCGCAAGTTACTTGCCGCAATAAAGCATCAAAGTTCGAACGTACATTACGAAATAACAACGCTCGACAATAACACCGCTGCAGAGACAAAATAAAACGTTCGAAACGAAGGTAAGCACCTTCCTTATATTCTACACTCAATTAAAACAAAAGACTTTTTAACAAGATTATTAAGCCGCACAATAAAATGCTAGACCGTGTCGCCGCTTTAGAAGTTCGCTACGAGTGCACGCGTACCAACGAAAATAAAACCGGCCGGATAATAATAACGCGGCGGCTTCTAAACTTTTTGGAGCGAGATACTAATTCGCGAGCGTCTTCATTTCTCCGAGCGCTCGGCGACCGATGTCGTTGCGGAGGGCATTCCATCGAACGCTCTTCGCGAATTCGAAATTCAAACGGTTCCCCGTAATCGAAGGAGCTGCACTCGTAGCCGCGGCGCGTTTCAAGGTTACCGGCGGAAAGCCGCGAAAAGCCAACCTTGAAAATATTCGCACGTGCAGACGATATTTCGTAAACACGCACAGCCGGCAAACGAGCCCGCGGGAAAGGGAGCCAGAGAGCGGACGACTAGAACGTAATAACTCACTGTTGTGCACCGGGGCGTCGCGGCCAGCGAGCTTGGCGACTAACTCCTGGCTGACGTTCCTGTTCTCGAGGAAGCGCTGCAGCACGTCGCAGCTGGGCTCCTGGGCGCCGTGCGAGCGCCGGCTCCGGCCGCCGCTGAACGCCTGCGCCTGCAGGAAGCAGCAGACGGCGAGCAAGCCGGCCAGCAGCAGCACTGTGCCCGTCCTCGTCATCCTGGCCCCGATCCTCATCTCCGACCTCGACCTTCGCTCGCACACACCGACGGGGTCGACGTCCGCTGCTGCTCAAAGGCTCCCCGTTTGCTTTCGCTGCTGCTGCCGCTGCTGCTGCTGCTGCTGCTTTCGAAACGCGCGCGCGCACTGTTTATTTATTTATTTATTTTTCTTTACAATTTTTTTTATCACCAACGATCACCGCGACAACCTATACAGTCGAGTTACGTCCGGGGCAGCTCGGGTCGACCGATAGGTTAGGGAGAATATAGATTCCGCGGGTCGACTTCGGCTTCGGCGGCGAGACGCGGCTCCCGCGAACGGCTCGATGCTACTGAGCGCGGCTCGGACGGAGAGCTGCTGGCTGGCTGGCTGGCTGCTGCTGCTCGCTGCTGCCGCTGCCGAGACCGACTCCCCTCTACCGAGGCTCTCCGCGAGGAGCGGGATGCGAGTGTGTGCGCGGCGGGCCGTTGCCGAGCGAGGCTGTCTGCGGGGCTGTCTGCGAAGCGGTCTACCTGTTTTTAGAGGTGTCTTCTTGAGGGGAGGTCGTGTCTTTTTTTTGGGGATTCTTCGGGGCTTTGGGGGAGTTTTGGAATGCGATGACGTACCCGAGGCTTATTTCGAATTTCGGAACGGCGAGAGTTGGAATACGCTGGATCGTTTTGCGATTTCTCTCGTTCCTCGAGCGAATATTTGGAATGTTTGGATGCTGTAGATTTTATTGGCGCTTTTTAAATAAATATTTTGGGTTTCGGTTTCTAGAAAGAATCCAAATTTAAAATTTTGAATTCGATCCAAATTGAGAAGTTGCGCAATTTATTTATAAAAAGAACGCGGGAACTCTTCTAAAAAAGTGCAGTTTTTGAAAGTGGCTATTTTGAGTAGTTCAGTAGCTGGGACTATCTTAATTCATAAAAAATACACAGGAATGTAGTTTTGCCTAAAAGGCACTGATGAATATTTATCGATAAATAATTTATTTTCGAGATACATTTCATTTATAAAACCATTTCCCTAATAAATTTATTTAAATCAATTTTTTTCACATTTTTATGCTTTTAGAAAAGTGATCGAATTAACTTAACATTTAAGCTCAACTTTTCTTATTTATTTTAAAGAATAAGCACTAATTTATTGGCTTGTAATAACCTTGCAATTATTTAGAAACTCAATTTTTCTTACTTCTAATAAATCATATTTATTTTTCTCATATAGTTTACAACTTTTTACGTTTTAAGTTTCTGCATATTTTCAATTTTATTTCTGCGTTCGAATGTTTTCATTTTCTTTCTTTATAGCGGATTGTTGTTTTGTTCTTCATTTTGCTTGATCTCGTGTCATAAAAAGAGAAGAGTTCCTGCTTCGTTCTTTATCAATCTTCTCCATATTTCTTTTTTATATTTTCATACCTAAAAACTGTGTTTGAATATACATTTATATCTGTTAAAAGTATTTATAAAAATGAATTCAAATCCATTTTAATTCTTTGTATTTATTACGAATTCTCTTTTACTTTCATTTTACGACTTTAAATTTTAATGCGATTCTATTATTTTCTTTTCTTTCGCGTTGGTTACCTAATTCATAGTTTTTATTTTCTTTGTGCAGCTTTTTATTAAAGCATCTTTTATATGCTTGTTTCTTTTTTTTATTTACATAGGCACCGGTATTCAAGAACTTCTCTCACACTTTTTTACAGATTATCTGCATTTTTTATTTCAAATTAATACGTGTTTCGTTCATGTTTCTTCCTACCTTTAATTCTTTTCAATATCTCTATTCGTAAACTTTTTCAAATTATTTTCAAGACGCAGCTATTTTCTTTATCTCGTGCCATATTTCATATTTCATACGTGTCCAGCAGGTCGTTATCGTATTTATTTTAACATATTTATTTCAAGTAAAATCTGTTTACTCCCCTTTTAATGTAAGAATCTTCACGATCCACTTGACAGCTTAATTAAAAAGCAGCGTAGAACAAAACGAACATAAAAAAAAGCAAGACTTTACGCGCAAAGACAGAAAATTTGACTAAAAATCTATCGAACCTTTGGCTTCCAAAGATCTCCGCGGCATTTAATTAGCTGGAAAAAGATCGGGAAAAAGCCGATTGCCCACTTGTATAAACGCTCTCGACTAATCAGGGATCAGAAGTCGTTCGGCAGCTTTCTCCAGGTCTGTTTAGGCTCCCGGACGGCCTCTTGAGATTCGAGGGCCTTGTCGACGGTGGCAATTGTCATCCCTCCCTCCAGCACATGTTCCTTTTTTTCCTAACGTATATAACAAACGCTGCGGTTTCTCTTGGACGATCGCCCGCCCAAGCAGTCCTTCGCCGATATTTACTCAATATTTATCTCAATGTTAGAACGAGAGTTAGTGTCATTAAAGATTAAATCATAATGCGACTGCAGGACTGACGAAAATCCGCTACCATATAGTTGCCGCTAGTTGGCGAATATATAGTGTTATAATAGATAATAATAGTGCTAATTACTTTTCAAAACGAAATTAAATATCTAAAAAGTTGAAAATTTTAATTTTGTATTTTCCATTTTACCTTACATTTTATTAAAAAGTGTTAATACGGCTAATTTTATAATAAAAATAATTCGCATAAAATACTAAAAAAAATAGTATTTTCTTTTAGATATTTTGTGATTACTTTTGCTAAAAAGTTAATATCACTTCAATTAATACAGGAAAACGTGTATTTCTCTGGTTCCAATTTTCAAACCTGCGCTTTTCTCTTTTTCATTATGTCCATTTTTTATACTCTACTTCTTTCTCTTTGTTAGGTTGATTTTGTTTAGTTTTTTTCGCGTTCCTTCTTTTATTTTCTTGCAGTTATATTTGTCACTGGCCCGCTTACCCCGACTTCATGCTTGTTATACTTTTTCTTCTTATTTTCGTTTCTGTGTGAATAAAGTAAAAAAATTCGACTGAATGCCTTGTACAAACCTCGTTTCCACATTCAAATTGTACATAAATAAAAGGGATTTTTTTCTAGAATCGCGCTTTTTCAATATTCTAGCAAACGTAAATAAATTTTTATTGTTCAGGAAAGTAAAGTTTGCGTGTTTTCGTCTAGCCTTCGAATTTCATTGATTTCGTAAATTTGAAACTTTTTCATAAATGTCTTGTGAATCTGATCGTACAAATAGTAAATAATCTCGTGCATAATAAAATGCTTTTGCTGAGGAAACTTTATAATAGCATTATATTGTGTCAGCTGAGTTTCACAACTTTCTATTTCAAGGATTTGCGGAATTTTTATAGTTTTATTTTTGATTAAATAAATTTTGAAGCTTATAAAATAGCTATCTGGCAATACCATTTAAGCATACAATTAACTTAGAATTTATGTATAATTATAACCAATTATAGGTAAATAATATTTGGACTTTTACCTTATTGTATTTTATTGTACAATTTTTCATATAATTTCTATTTTAAATACTTCCTTATAGAAAAAATATTTCTTATGGTTATTATATGCCATAATTTATGCACAAAAGAAGAATTAAAGAATTTTGTAGCAAAATGAAATTTAATTCTTTCCTAATTGAAGAAATGAAGAAGAATTATAATTTTCGGTACATTCTACATTATATAAATTCAATTTTACTAATCAACACGTTATTTATTTAATATTTAATTTACACTCGGAAAATTGAAATGAATCTAAATTTTAAGCTTTAAATTGGAATCTAAACTTTTTTTCGATACTTTATCATCAAGTAAAACATTTCCTCAATTAATTTTTAGCATCCGCCTTCTTTTCCTCACTTTTATCAAATCCTCTTAATGAAACTCAATTATAGCATTTCCATCGTGCTAATTTACACACGCAAAATAAAAATCTCTATTAATTCCCCTCAGCTAAAGAACCTACGCATCCATTAAAGCTACTCCCGCCAAGCCGAGCCGCAAATTTGGCGAAAGCCTATATGTGCTTTCGCATTCATCATTTAGTCGGAGCAATAATTACTATCGCTAGGCAGGGCGCATGCAGCCCAAATGGCCGTAAAATCTAAACCAGGGCTACCGATAAAGCACGCAGCCAGCTTATATACGCGCTCTCCTTGCTTTCTCTCCCTGTTTCGCGCTAGTAGCTCTCTCTCGTCCAGGGCCACACAGGGCCGCGACATGTAGTTTTTCGAGTCGGGCTTCTTTTTTGCTCGGAGCGCGCGAGCGCATTCCGGACTGCCCCGGCGGGCTTTTAATTGCCGGCCGCGGAATTTGATGCTTCTTTCGCCGAGGACACGCGGCGTGCGCGCGGCTTTTTCACCGGCTTTTCGAGCCGCGGTTCCGTACCCGGCAATGGCCAGCTGTGGAATTCAAGCAGAGCCGCCGAGCGCTGATTGCTGATTGATGGCCCTTTTCGGAGTTTTGCCGTTTTTGGAAGCGAGACTTTTGGAAAAGTGAGCTGACGATTTTATGTTTCTGCCAAGATCGAAATTTTATTGCTGCTTTTCGTTTTGGCTTGAAATTTAAATGCTTTTCTGCAATTGAGAGTGGGATTTTGTTCAAATTAACATTATTTCTCTTATAACGCTTGATTAATCGACAATAAATAATAAATGTAGTACATGATACATATTGTATGTATTATGAAACTTAATTACTGTTTTTTATCGAATTGAAAATTTGTTTAAATGATTTACTAGGTATATAGTTTTTGCAATAATATATAATTATAAATAAAAAAGAATTTTTTCAAAGTTACAATCAGTAGGTAATATTGAAGCCTCTATTATCATCTAAAGGTAGCATCATATTTTTATATATATTATATTCGAGATATATATAATATATAGATGTATTTGAATCGATTAAACATTATATACGTAACAAAGTAAATGAAAAATTCCAGTTTTTCTTTTTTTTTTTAAATTTTCCATTCATTTTAATTCATACTATGCCGTTCGTATTCTTTACACAGGGTGTAATTATTTATGTAATTACTTACATAATAATTCGTTTTGCGAATGAATGTAGCTCTCCCATAAACTGTAGCTTCGTTAACTAGCATAGAAAGACCTCATTCATTTTTAATTGAAGTTGTTGAGTTTTTTCAAACGCTTCTTCCTTCGTTTCGTTATGTAAGCCGACTATGTGCAAAATACATAAGTATAATACGATAGAAAGAATATAAAAAAAATAAAAAGAATATAAAAGGTAGATGTAATGTGTTTGTGAAATGTAGACATTTGAATATGCTAATGTTTATGTTTGCTTGTCATGAAAAGTTAATAGTGAAGGATATTTTACAAATGATATTTTACAAATATATTGATATTTTTAAGCGAAGAAAAATTAATTAACAAAAATATAACTTAAACTATTAATTAATGCTTTAAATTAAGAATATTTTTAAAGTATGCATTATCAATATAGTTAAAAAAGAAATAGTTATATTATCAAAAGAATTAATAAATTTATTTTACATGATTAATGTTTACATTGAAAAAGGTACTCGTAGTAGTATAAAAACCATTTCAAATGTATGTTTTTTTTAAATGACTTACAAAAATAGATAAATACTATAATCTTAATTCGATAAAATTTTATCGTCACAAACAAATTGCAAAAAAATTAAACTTAGTGAGAGCGCTTTACATAAGCGTGAGAATAGTTCTCGTAGCATTGATTTGCCAGACATTGAGCTCTTCATACTCTTCAATCAGGTCATCGATCTGATCACGTTTAAAACCTTTACTAGTACAACGTTCCAATATATCGGATACCTTCACCTTCTTGTTATCACCAGCCAGCTCTCGGATAAGTGCGCAGATTCTACTTTTACTTTCGTTCACGGCGTTGGTTGGTTTTATCTCAGAATTATTGATGGAGTACTTCGACATCTTAATTAGTCGGTTAGCTTCCTTGACGTCGTCCTTTTCGACCCGGTTGGATAGCCGAAGACGAGCGAGAGCTGTGGCTAAGCGTAGAACGCCGAGTAAATTACGAGCCGATGTGAATGTTTTGTCGTGGCTGTTGCGAGCTTCTTTCCTCATTTCCACATAAGTATCTGCAAATTGAATAAATCGAGGATTAATCATTTATTTATGGATATGATACTCTTTATTTGGACTGGATTTAAAATACTATGTGTTGTATTGATTTAAATTCTAAATCTAATCTAACACAAATACTCACCAACAATGTATTCGCTTATTTCTTCTGGAACGAAAGGTTCCTTAGATTTGCACATTTGAATATATTTCCTTATAAGACTCATATCCATAGCATTAACTGCATTATTATTAGGCTGATGACCATGTTGATGAACGTACGTTATATGTTTAGCTAATCTAAAAACAAGTAGTTTAGTTAATTATTTAATTCATTAATAATTTTCCATTTATTTATTAAAAAAATATGGAAAACGTACTGGAGATCATTATCTCTGTCTGCTCTATCCTGAATAAGCCAAAGCAAGTCAAACCTAGACAATAGAGCAGCTGGCAGTTGAATGTTCTGTTCGATTGTCCTTTTGGGATTGTATCGACCATAAGCAGGATTAGCAGCGGCCAGAATAGATACTCGAGCATTGAGCCGTGCCATGATACCGGCTTTAGCAATAGAGATCGTTTGCTGTTCCATGACCTCGTGAATGGCTGTACGGTCATTTTCGGCCATTTTATCGAACTCGTCAATGCAACAAATGCCCTGATCAGCAAGAACCAAAGCACCACCTTCTAAGGTCATCTGATTGGTCAACGGATCCTTCAATACAGCAGCTGTTAAGCCGACACCAGAAGAGCCTCGACCTGTCGTATATTGTGATCGCGGCGATAATCTTGTGATGAACGATAAAAGCTGAGATTTCGCCACTCCAGGATCACCCATAAGACAAATATTAATGTTCCCTGGTAGATAAAAAAAAACAATTATTTTTAACTAGTTAGAAGATAAAACTTATATTTTGATGTACTATAAACTAATATTTACCTCTAATTTTGATATCACCCTTCTTCTTATCTGTTCCACCAACAAGTAGTAGTAGAAGAGCTTTTTTGACGTCGTCTAAACCGTAAATTTCAGGAGCTATAGAACTAGCTAATCTAGAGTAAAAATCTTCCTGTGTCAGTTCAGCTAATTCTTCTTCAGTCAATTCATTAGAACCGTGTTCATCTTGTACGTTGCTTAAATTCTCTAGGTACTGAAAAATAAAAAACCAAACATAAATTATCATGATTAAAAGTAAATAAAAAACATTTAATGTTAATGTTAAAAAACTTACATGTGCATCTAAGTAGGTTTCACTTAATAGAGCTTCTCTAACATTAAAACCACTTTTCATAAGAGGCAGGAATATACCAGTGAGTTGAATGTGATCACCTGGTTGACACTGCCTTGTCAATTCTCCTCTACAATATACTGTTAATGATCTTGGAATGTGTCCTACAGGTACTTGATCACTCTATAGACATTTTAATGATTATTTTAATAAATTTATTTAATAAATAAATAGGTATATAGAGGTCAATAGAAAGTAATAGAAATTTTTAAACTTACATGCTCTTGTATTTTAACTTCTTGAAATTTAACAAACTTGGAGCCCTTAGTTTGCTGGTATAATCTACCGCCAGATTTATTAACACGGCAATCATCACTAGGACAAGTTTGTAAAGGCATAAAACTCATAGATTGAACAGTTTGATAAGTCTCAGCACCACATTGATCACATGTGTAAGTCGCAACAACCATTAATGGTTTCACTTCTGTACATCTTGTGACGATACCTCTAACACTTACCAACTGCCCAATATTGTCTGCTTTAATGTCTCTTACTGATAAAGTCTTTGCATCATCAAAATTCTTAAAATACACTTCACTAAAAATAGAAAAAATTTGTTTAACAATTACTTTTTTTGAATACGAAAAAATGAATTTCTATCAAAGAATACTGACAAACGCCTCATTAATTCAGGAGCATATCTATTTCTAGGATCTCTCTGCTCTCCTGGATGCTGATTGCGAGCCTCCATCATCAAACGATGTTCAATGTAAACATCCAAGGCATCTTTAGCAGATACTGATCTTTCTTTAAAATCAGGTAAAATTTCTTGGACAAGCTGAAAAAAATAATCAACATTATTTTCACACTACTTTGTATTTACTTTTCAAACAAGTTCAAATTTTATGCTTACATTCAGAAGTAAATTTATATAACGTCTTGCATTAAGGGAAACATTTTCAGCAAGTTCATCATCAAAATCCTTTAGGTCATCCATGTCAATGATTAAAGCAACTTGATCTCGATGAGCTATTCTTGTTAATTGTTCTCGATACTTAAAACACTTATTGCCCGTCTTGTCATCCATTTTTGCATATTCATTGAAAAACAATTTAAATTGATCTAAAATATTAAAAACATTCAACTCAGGTTAATCTATCTTTTACAGCAAATATTTTTAATGAATTCTTACCTTTATCTTTCTCGTAATCCCTAGAAAGTTTCGGCGGCATGATTATAGTTTTCTAGATTAGTGCAAATTGAAAACAAATAAATAAAGCAATATTTAAATGAAAAAAATAGTTCTAAATTCTGCCTGATGCTGCTTTACTTTTTGAGCTCACTGGAAATGTTAGCTATTTCTACGACTTTTCCCGCGCAAATACATGATCGTGTTCGTGAGGTTGTTCATTGTTGCGAGCCGTCTTTGTCGATTCGATATATATCGATGTCTATCTAATAATTATTTTCAAATAAAGTTTAGCAAAATTTATAAACGGAATTAAGAAATTTCAATAAAATATAATACTAAATAATTTTTAATCACGGACGTTTGAATTATTTTTAATATTTTATTTAAAATAAATTTTATATAAATATATATATATAGTAATGCTTGTTGGTAAAGTAAAAACCTACTGTAAAGAATATAAATATTCGATCGGGACTATCTCGGCAGCCGATACAAAACGTATGCGAAGAAAAATTAGCATACGCGAAAAGGTAAAGAAAAATTTGTCGGCGTATGCGAAGAAATTTGAATTTCTGGTGTCAAAGTATATGATGAAATTGTTTCTTTAATAATTCTAATAGAGCCTCTTTCTGCCAAAACTATCAGAAATGTTGAAATGGTTGACCCATGCAAGAACCAATGTTTGATTAGTGTTATGATTTAAACTAAGAAGTCTGTACAGTAATTTTATATAAAAATAATTTATATAATAAATAATTCGTGAAAATAAAAAATTATTTGTTAGATATTTTGTCATCATTTTTTGTTAAAATGTTAAAATCACTAAGTTAAAATAATTAAATATATTTCTTACGGTAACCCAATTTTAGCTTTACTTCTTTAATCCATAAAGCATAAAAAACACACTTATAATTTTTAAAAGAAATTTTATGTACAAAACTAATAAATTAAAATTGTAATACATTTATCGCTAATTTTATTGAATAAATTTATATTAATAGTAAAAGATGAATTAACAATGCTAATAAAGAACTTATTTCGTTGCTGTAGATATTGCTTAAACAGCAAATACTTAAAATTTTTTTATATTAAGTACAGACATATTCTATTATTTGTTATAAAAAAATGTTGTACTATTTACACAGAAATGATGAATGTCATCTCAAAGTAGCCACAACTCTGTTTTACAGAATCGTAGAACAAAATTAACATTGCGTACCTGTATAATCTAACAGTCTTATGTAAAAGATTTAATTATAAACAAATTGTAAAAATAATTCTGACACTTTGTGCGCAATTGTTGAATTGTTTGCTAATACAAAACAATGTATGAACCTCTGTCATTTAAATACAATGTAATGCCTGTTTTTAAGATTAGTGAAGGTTCTACTTGCTATGTAATTAATATTTGTTTGACGCTACACGATTGATTGTTATGCAAGAATTTTCTTATGTTTAAGTCTTTCTATATTGACGTTTACGTAACAACATTCATAGGAACATAGAGACTCCAAAATCGCCTTATTGTGACGAACCTGTTTTTTTTTTTTAAGCGGCAAGTCACTACGTCTTATTAATAAAATGCTTAAAATTCTCATTTTTTCTTAAAAAAACTGGTTATACTTTTCGACCCAGAAGCAGCCTTTTGCCTAGCCACCTCTCTTTTTGAAACCGTAGGCGTTTTAGTAGGCTGTAAAAAAGAATTCTTATTTTATTTATGCAATTACAAAAATTAATAAAACAAAAAATATTCTTTAAATTTAAAACAAACCTTTTCTGGTTTAGTTAAATCAAGAGCTCCATTTCTTGGAGATTCTTCTTGTACATCTTTTTTAGTTCTTTTTTCTTCAGGAACATCTTTTGGACTTGTAAGTTTACGTTTTTTCTGCTCAGATTCATCTGGTAAGTTAAGATACTGCAATAATTTTTTAGACAAGTCTTCTGCAAGGTATTCAGAAACTATACCATGAGCATATTTCATGTATTCTGAAAAAAAATCATTGTCAACTTCTAGAAATTTATTTTAAAAATTGTAATCATTTTTTGATTTAATTTATACCTGCTTCAGTTCCACCTTCATATTTGCTACTTTTTACATAATTAGCACTGATTGCACCTTGGGAAACATGTATTCCTTTTTGCCTTACTATCTCTGCAACTCTTTCCACTTTTTTCCTTAGCCAGCTTAAAGTCTTTTCTTCATTGTATTTAAATGCTTGTAAAGATTCATCTCCTTTACGATCAGCAACCTGAGACAATTTTAAATTCTGACACTTTATAAGACGAGTAGTTTCAGGATAATCATCATCACGTAGACATTGGTCTAATGGCATTACTTGCTGGGACTGAAAAGACATAATATTTAAGTAATATTTGTACAAATAGCTAATAATAAAATTCTTAAAGCAGATTTATACATACTTTTCTTAAGTAAGGGAGAACCAAGAAAATTGGATCAATGGGTGTTGAAAGATGCATTTTCCCATCTGATCTCACATTATCATCTATAAACCATGATCTTTTGTTTTCATCAAATGTCATGACTTCCTGTATTGTTGCATCTCCAGAACTGAATACAAACATAGCAGCTTGATTTGTAGCTGGATGCCGTAATTTTATCATATCAGGATGTACACCTTCTGTACTTTCTAAACTTTCTCCTGCAATTATCAAAATTATATCAAATAAGAAACAGAACTTTTCTCTTAGTTTAATACAACAAGTTTTATTTGTAATTGATGATTACTTTTATTTTTTTAAACTCAAACGAAAGATATCAAAATAAACCAGCTGCTACTTGCATTTTACAAATAAAAGTTAATAATAAAAACAAGAGAATCCTAAATTTACATTCACTTCTAAAAACAAGAGAAATTAAATAAAATTTTTACTTTTCTTAGACAGAAACAGCGTTATATGAACAAAGGAAGGAAACAAAAAAATCAACTCACCTTTCATGAGAAAAACCCATGTATTCGCGTTGGCGGCAGAACCAGACTTGATAAACTTCTTAGGCGACGCTTTAACCCTCGGCATCGTGCTAAAAACGTTGTATAACTCGTTACAAAGCCCTAACCAGCTCCTCACTTCCTCACCTCCTGCAATAAGGATCAAGTGCAGAAATTCTTTTCCCAATCGTAAGCAAATTGCCGCTCTTTCCTCTGAAGAGTCTTCAGTCGGCCATGTTTTTCGCGGGAATAAAAGCCGGATCCTCTCTTCAGCCTCCTCTTCTACTAGTTTGCACTAAGTTGCACTAAACTGCGTTGCCATTCATCAGCCGTGGTGGCCGGTCTTGTTTTGTTTATAGCAAGAACTGCGGATGCGCTGCACCGATCGTTGCTACACTGGCGACGATTTTAGACGAGGGCCATCTTCTTATGGGGAATAATAATAATTATTATTACGTCTCGCGAATCGCGATGCGCCGCCGAGCTCTGGTGTGGAGGGCCGCAACTATGCTCGCGAATGCGGATATCGATATTTATTTTCCTCGCGTTTTTATTAGAGCAATTTTGCGGGCATTCTCCGTCTCTTTTCCTCTTGCATGCGCCTTTCGAGTTGTGCGTTTTCGAGAGTAGCGCGGGAAGACTTGTATGTAAGATTGCATTTAAATTTCTTTAATTTAGAAATTAGGTATGAAGTTTTATTGCATCTATGTTATTCATAAAGTAATTAGGTCATTTATAATTTTATTGAAATAAATGTACACATATAAGTGCTTTGAAAAAGTATTTTATTATTCTATAAAAACTTAGCTACTCTTTACAATAAACGTTTTGGAAACTTTATATAATAAAAATATTTTTAAAAAACGATTTACCAATAAATTTATTATCACGAATCTTCAACAATCTGCTCTTGAATACAAACCTAGAGTAAAATCAATATTTAAATGTATTATAATTTCTACAGTACTTGAAAATCTTTCTTGTAATAATTTAATATCTTACCTTATTTGTCATTAAACAACATCATTTTTACAATGCCTTAACTGAAAAAATATGTTGAGGATAAAACTTTTTTCAAGTCAAAATCTCCTTGTTTAGGCACCTTTGTTAAAGTTGAATTCAATTTCTCCTGTAGTGGATATTTCGTAGATTTTTTATCCGTTTTCTCCTTATTTATTTCTCTAAAATTTGATAACATATAAATATATTTCTTTTATTATGTTAAAAAGTTGTTTAAATAATTTACTTACAAGTCATTGAAAGCAAATTTTTCTACGAAAAATTTAGACAGATCTTCTAAAATGGGTTCCGAGTGTAAAGCGACGAACTGTTCTCGACATACCTATAAAATACATATACGTAAAATTCAAATTATAATTATAGTATTAATTATTATAATTTAAGTAGAAACAACTAATGAATATTTAACAGATGCTCACCTTGTTCATAATTTCAACAGTACAGGCATGCGTCCAATAACAGTCATGTACAGATACGAATGTAATACCTGCATTTTCACTATGTATACTAGTAAGCATCATATGACTAGAGTCCAAGGAGTGAACAAAATTTGGCGCAAAGGCATTTTTCTGCTTCATTACGTGAGGCTTCCTACAAAAGTGTTTTAATGTAATGTAAGAAATTTACTTCTAAAGTTCTATTCTGTAAGTATAATAAGTGTTGTGCATATTTCGTACGTACCTTAAAATGTCAGGTGTGAAAAATCCAGAAACCGCTCCTATCTTCTTACTAGAATGTCGAATTACTTTACTATACGGCTGAACAACAGGCAAACCTAAAGGTGTAATCCATTCCATATTTTGTTCCCGCGATATACAAATCAGGCGAGCACATTCTGTAAACCAGTCTTGGATTTCTCTAGCACTTTTGAACATACTTCTAAGAGTTTGGAACGTTTTATTCACCAAATAAGTCGAGGCGGGCCACAGGTGCTCTTGGGGAAAATCATCTACGTCTGTTTTAACAAAAATTTATTATTCAATGAACACTGTAATAAAGCTCACAAATAAAATAATAACCAATTTTATTTATTTAGTACCTTTTAACTGACGAGCTATTTGTAATTTTGCACCAAACCAAGTAACGCCGTAAACGGTTGTCATCACTGTTTGCTTAATTACTTTTCTTTTTATAAATCCTTCTAAAATTTGTGCTATGTGATTGCCATTTTCAGCATCCTCTTTACGCCTTTCGTCAACCTAAAATAAAATAAATTATGCATCTTCTGAAGTTCAAAAAATTGGTTAGTCTTGAAACCGACCTATGGAAGTGTGAATTTATTAAATAAAATAAATTAGATTTTAAAATTTTAAAATTATGTAATTACCAATATTGCAACACTATTATATACATCCTGTGGAACTAAACTGGGACATAAGTTGACACTTTCAGCACCAATTTGATCTCTACCAAGGGCAGCATAATGTTGAAGTCCATTGCAACTACCATCTTGATGAATTGGGAATCCTGATTCAAACTTTTCAGGGTTTGGTGATTTCAATGCTGCAGCTATTTCCATGCATGCAGAAAGAGTTTGCCATGGTTCATCTGATGTAGCCCACCACATTTGACCCTGAACAGGCATTTTGAATTAAAATAAAACTAAAGAATAAATTATTTGTATAAAGTACAAGGAACGCGCTTACAGTTAATGGCTTTTCTGCACTGTCAAGAATTTTATCCATAATTTCGTCAGCATATTTCAATCGATCGCTTAAAGAATCTCTTTTCTTAAAACCGGTTAAATTTATAGTGTGCAGCTTGAGCCAATTAAGACCATTAGGTCCCAAAGGCTTTTTCAAAGCAAAGACAAGCATTGATCTTGCTAAATCTGAACCTAAATGATTTAGGTGAGGAGGTACAGGGTACACTCGTCCACGAAAATCCATATTGTGTGGCAGCCAAAACATTTGGTCTCGAAACTAAAAGTATGAAAAAATTAAAATATTCATTTAATTAATCACCAATTTTGTAACAATTGTATAAAAAATAACTTACATGATTAGCTAAAGACAACCTATATAGAGCATCGCACCAAAGCGAGTACATTTCATTTTTTTTTCTTTTTAATTCAATTCTTGCTTTATCAATTTTTCTCTTTTCTTCTATACTAATATCTTTAGGCGCAGGAGGAATTGGTCGAAGTACAGTTGGCGGCTGAGGCATGTTTAGTTCTACAGAACCGTCGTTTTGAAAAACCTTTTTATTGTAGAAAAGAATACGAAAAAAATTGCTAATAAATTTATAAATTAATGAGGAATTCTGGAAATAAAAAAAATCGTGCTTACCTGAATAGCTACATCAAGGACAGATGAATTAACGGTCCATGGAATGGAACCTAATTGATTCAAACTATCTAAGGCTGGATATAACTTTTTTGGTGGTGCATTAACTAATCTATCCCATTGTTGGTTCTAAGTTTGAGAAAATATATTATTAATATGGGTTTTCTCAAAATTAAAGAATACAATAAAATCGTAGTATTAATTACAAATCTTTTTATATTATTCAGTCTTTAAGAACTATATTTTGTAATACTTACTCCAATATTAGTTACTCTAACAATGTCAGTTTTTGTAACAATATATCCTCCATTATTTACAGAAACCCACGGACGCGGTGGACACAAGGACGGTACTAGAGTAGCATCAAAAGTTAAAGTTTCTGGTTGAGAATCTCTATATAGCTTAGCCAAAAGTGGGTGTGGTTTTACCTTAAATTAATAATAATAATAATAAGTAAAATTTCGTAATATAATAAATATTTTAAAATAAAAAATACCTCTTCTTTTAACATAACGCCACTGTGTCTGAATATTTTAAAAAATGCTGGATAAAAATGTGAACGACCAGTTTTCTTTTTTGAATGATTCACTTCAAATTTCAGGTCATTCACTATGATATTATACAAGAACCTGCCTATATTTGCATGAACATTAGTTTGCCATGATGGAACATCAGCACCTAAAGTAACACCATCTTTATTTGCTTCATGCTCTAACAATGTCCACTTCTTACGACTATTTAAATTATCACTTCTATTGATAAACCAATCACAATATTTCATATAAACTTCGGATATTTTTTCATTTACTCCATTATTTTGCTTAATTTTCGCCTAATATTTTAAATTATTTTAATTAATAATCAGTAATAACAATATAATGTAATAGAAAATAACTTGTACCTCATACATCTTGTACACTTGTATTCCAACTTGACGATATAATGCATTACATGGTAAACTATACATCTCTGAGCCCATGGCCAATCTTCGTACTTCTCGCATTATAATACAAACATAATCTTCTGGTTTTAAAATTTCAAAATATGGGTGCAAACGCATTCTACTTCTGTTAAATGATTCATGAGTCTTTAAACTTGTGAAATTTCTTTTAAAGGCCTGCAACCCTACTCTTTCCCAGGTTTTTTCTAAATTTGACACTTTATTTCTCTAAAATGATTCACATGAAACTATTATCAGAAAATATTATCGATTTTATAACATTAACCAAGTTTAAAAACTTTTCAAACTTGTGAACTTACCCAATGATTAACATTTTCTGTGGATGAATTTTGTTTAGAGATATTTTTAACGGTTACTTGTCCATCTACTTCTATCTCTATTTGCTTTTTTAAGCGTTCTTCAAAATCACTTAACTGCAACATACCATCAACAGTACTTGATGGTGTAATGGTATTTTCATTTAGTGTTTCTAATAATCTACAGTCGTATGATGTATCTGGTTCTTCATAAACTGCTATAAATTCATTATTTAATAATTTTACCATATTTTCAACATTAGTTCTTTGATCACGTACAAATACCGATTTTGTCATCACATCATTTAAAGATATTTCATCTAGATTCATTTCTGCTTCTATTTGTTTCAATAAAACTGCAAAGAATGTTTTAATAATTATAAATATTCAATACTTATACTTTAATGAAACAAAACTAAAAAATTAAAAATAATAACCACCTAATTTTTCGTCATTTTCAGTTTTCATTCTTCCAATGCAATCAAAAATATAAGTATATGTTTGAGGATTGAAATTTACATTGTTATACCTCAAATTCTGTAAAAGTTCTAAAATACTTTTTAAATCAGAATTAAAAGCTAATCTTTCAATTTGAATGTTGAAAACATTTAATCTATTAATATACATATAATCAGAAGTTTTTAACTTTCGATTCTTTCTGTACAAATCTAGAATGTTTCGTCCACTTCTCCAAGCATAACTATTTACACATACACTTAGGTATCCTAAAATTACTCGATTAAATTGTTTTAATTTTTCTTTATGAATTATCGCTTCTCTTGCTTTTCTTTCTTTATCAATAATTTTTTCCTCAGAATCTTCTAAAACATCAGTTTCTTGACTATAAATTTAAATAACAAATTTGAAATAAATCTTTATATAATTTTTCTTTAAAATTGTATATTTTTTTAGAGATTTTTTCTTTACCTCTTTTCTAATCTTGCTTCTCCCTCTTTTGAAATTTCTTGTGGATTAGTTTCACACATAGAATCAGCAAGGGTTGAACTTTTAATCAAAACTGTTTCATCTACAATACCAGAAGCCTCTAACTCCTCAACAAGTAACTCTTGGTCATCTTTTTCATCTGTATAATACAATTCACTACTCTTTGTTGATTTTTTAATAGTATCAGTTTCAACAGAACTAGTGAGCTCTGATAGATTGGTTGTCTGAAAATTATATAAAATATTTCAATTATTGGTAATTTTAATTTAATAATTTATAAATCTTTTTTTAAATGTGTAACATACTGAAAAGGTAGAGTCCATTGATGAATTGGATGTACTGGTAGTACTGAATTGGGTTGTTTTTTCATTTCTTATTTTCTTAACCAAATGTTTGTTTTTAATTTTATGTAATTTATCTAATGTTATATCTGGTTGATCGACTAGAATTGAAAGTTGCGCTGCATTCAAATTTTGAACTGCAGCCTTCTTATTAGCAGTAGTTGAGTCAGTGACTAAATAAAATAAATAATTTTTACAGTTTAAGTAATACAATATTATCAAAATATAAAATTACTCTTGAATAACTTTTTATTTTGTACCTTCTAAAAGCTCTGCATATTTTTTGGTCCTCCTCTTTATTTTCCTTTTCCCTGCAGAAGTCAGCATGACAGTAGTATTTGTGGTTGAAGAATGATGTCGAAGTTCAAAGTGGCTCAAAACTGCAAATAAATAGCAAAAAAAGTAATAAAAATCAAACAAAGCAATAACGATAAAACTTGCATTTACTTCCGCCGAAATACTGTACATACATAAGTAACCTAACCTATAAACAAAACTGTTTCTCTAAAAATAAGCCGGTAGAACAAAATGATCGCAAAAATAATCTCTACCTAAAGTTCTCTATTTTACATCACGACAGCTTCGTATAATAGCTTTGTTATGTCACCGATGGCAACGGGCAAAAAACATGACTTATATACTAACATTTTGGCTCATCGCGGCGATGGCAAAAGTTGCAGAAAAGGCACATCCTTCCAGAGTACTGGACATTTGCACCTTGGAGCACGATGCCGCGCACCTTGAGCAGGCGATACATCTTGGAGTCTTTGGCTGATAATTCCTCGTTGATATCACAGCGAGGAAACGCCGAAATTGGCGGACGATTCGCGAATCCTCGTGCTTGTCAAGATCATTCTCTGCACACGATTCCAAACACACACTGCCGCCGGAGCTCGCGTATAGCGCAGCTTGCAATGAAGCCAGTACCGGCAGTACCGCTAAGTGACGTCATCACCGATGTTTTGTATACCTAATACCGCACATGTGCCCGCTGTACTCGTTTTCAGAATAAAATACAATGGCATTCGTGCGATAGGTTTTAAATACTCTATTTTTTAATTAATTTTCTGAAAAAATATTTTTGATTAAGTTTACAGAATATTCTTGCACAGTTTAATGCAATCCTTCGTCATTGAAGCAATTAAATTTTTTAAATAGATTGGAATTTTTTGAAAATTGTTTTGTTATTGTAAAAATTTACACTACAAATAAAACGAAATTATTGACAGTATATAGAAATATAAAAAAATATAAATGATATAGGTAGGAAATATTTTTTAAAAATTACTAAAATTTAGGATATTCGCGCCACGTCCAAAGTAAGCAAATCTGCTATCATACAGTTCCGCGCCAATGAAAAGTCTCGCGAATCGGCAGTTATAGCACTTTAGCAGTAGCAGCGAAACGATTGAGCTCCTTGTCTGCTTGCGGCGACTATTCAGTGGCTAAAGCAGGCTGAAGGCAGCCAGCAAGAACCGAACAGCTGATCTCTCTAGCCTAGAAGACGGAGCTCCGCAGCAGTGCCGAGCCACACATGTCCAGAAACGGCCATCGCTTGAGCAACCTCTTCATCACCGCCGACTGCTATAAGTGCTCGTTCACGAGAATCTCATTCGAGGGTGCAGAGAGTCGCCTGTAAACGCTAATTACGCTATGAGAAGCCGGCAATAGTCCCAACCTACACGCGCGCGCCATCGTTTTGTGCACACCCGGCGCGGCCCCTCTCTCCCTCTCTCTCGCTCTGCTCTGCGCTAGAAACTTTTGAAAAACTGTCGAGATTGTGTGCATCGCGAGGATTTACAGAAAACTTCGACCGTAAGCTTTTCGGGCATACACGATTAATCGGGAGTTCGAGGGGAGAGAAGGCTAGCTCCGTAATTTCCTCTCTCTCTCTCTCTCTTTCTCGTTCTCTACCACGGGGGATTTTAACGGAGAAAATATAGGAGAACTAGGGGACGATATATAAGGAGGAAAAATGGCTGACCGCGACAGCGCATCCGAGAGCGACTCGAGCTCGATTGACGGCGGCCCGATAATGATGCCTCCGTCACCGGTGACCCGTGAACAGCTGCAGAAGAGGATCGAGTCTCTGCAGCAGCATAACCGAGTCCTCAAGGTCGAGCTCGAGACTTATAAGCTGAGGGTCAAGGCGCTTCAAGAGGAGAATCGCAGCCTCCGCCAAGCCTCCGTCATCATCGTGAGTTTCAAAACTCTCCTCGCATCTCTTCTCTCTCGCGCTTATGCTGTAACATGAGCGCTTATCTCAACCTTTGCGAGATACGTTGTTTCTTTTTTCGCGAACGCGAGCAAGCGCGCAGTTGCTAGGCGGCTGCATGAACTATGATGGGCATTTCCCAACCCAATGCCTTTCTGCTATTTTACTGCTTTAGCAGAAGTGGACATTTTGATTAGTTTTATAATTAATTGGCTGAATGATTAAAACAGTGATTACGATGAACTTAATTTCAGGGATGATGTTAACTTGTACGAAAACTCATCTTCGTCAAATATGTTTTTAAAGATATATTTTTTCCTTGATATTGCCATACATATAAATGTTCCATTGATCATAGAAAGTCTATTACCGATCCCACATAAAATTATACATTTTATTGTTTAATAATAGGTAGATTCAAAAAAATTTGAGAATAATGAACCAAAAGATAGAAAATTTTATTAATACTTTAAAAAATCAGTAATAAAGTACAAAATATTAATCCTTATATGTTGCTCTGTATACTTTTTAAATAATTTTGTACTTATATAGATTGAATATTAATTTAGCTAAAATTTTACTTTTGAAAATTTCTTTACCATCAATTCTAATTCTTTTTATCACTAATATGACGTCTTATAGAAATGTTTAATTTAGTATAAAGAGAAACTTTGTACATGGATATATATACAACTTGCAACTTTAAATATCTTTATTTATTAAATATTGTTATTTTATTACATTAACAATTATTTTTAAATTTAAAATTATAAAATTTTACAACAATTAATATTTTAGTAACACTATTTTGAATAGATTGATTTTAAATAGTAAAGTTAATTTATCTTTTCTATAATGAAACAGTTACCAAATTACAAATTAATTTAACTTGAAATTATAAAATGCACTAATTTTTATTTTATAAAATCAATCAATTGAACACGTTTACAAATTATTTTTATTTTTTTTTTTCAGCAAGCAAAAGCTGAACAGGAAGAAGAATTTATTAGCAACACACTGCTCAAAAAAATTCAAGCTCTCAAAAAAGAAAAAGAAACCTTAGCTCATCATTATGAGCAAGAAGAAGAATGTTTAACAAATGATCTGTCTAAAAAATTAAATCAGTTACGTCAAGAAAAATGCCGTTTAGAGCAAACTTTGGAACAGGAACAAGAATGTCTTGTGAATAAACTTATGAGGAAAATTGAGAAACTGGAAGCTGAAACTTTAGCTAAACAAAGTAATTTAGAGCAACTGCGAAGAGAGAAAGTAGAATTAGAAAATACACTTGAACAAGAGCAAGAAGCTTTGGTTAACAAATTATGGAAGAGAATGGATAAATTGGAAGCAGAGAAACGATCTCTACAAATCAAACTTGATCAACCTGTGTCAGACCCTACCTCACCTAGAGAAATCAATAATGGAGATACTGCTGCTAATCTTAGTACACATATTCAAAATCTAAGAAGTGAGGTTGCACGGTTAAGGCATACTTTATTAATATCGCAACAAGAACGTACGTACTCATTTTATTATTGATATCACAGGCAGATAATATTTTGAGAAAAATGAATCAGTTATAGTACTTTTCGACACAAGAGAAATAAAGTTGATTCTCGGAAGAGGGTGAGTTTAGCGCTCGAGCGAAGCAAGGGTGATAATCACCTTCCCCCGAGAATCATATTTTTCACCTGTGTCTAACAACATTTTTCGATGCAAGAGGCGTAAAAACGATTTTTCAGTATACATAGCCGCAAAATTCGTTTTTGCGTCCCCAATACCAGGACACAAAACCGAATTCCGCGGCTAATTATACTGAAAAATAATGTTCATAGTACGTCCGCAAGAGATTTTTCGGCCTCATACCCGGCGATTGTACTCGACCGCAAAATGCGATTTTGCGGACTTGTGATGAAAAATACTATTAAAACATTCCAAAATGCGTAAAATCGAATTCTGCGCACCCGTGTATCAATAAATAATTTTTTAATCATATCTGTAAGTTTAAAATTTAAAACATTGTATTTCTTCAAGCAAAAATATTCTATTTTTAAATAACCATCTTTAGATGATAAATAGAAAATGTTATTACTTTTTTCTCTTCAGCATGATTTATAAGAATATCTAAAATAATGTTACATTGTATTAATTAAACAATATTAATTATTCTTTTGTAGATACTGAAAAAATGCAACGATATGTTAATGAAGAAAAACATATTCGTGAAGAAAATCTCAGGCTTCAAAGAAAGCTGCAATTAGAAGTTGAAAGACGCGAAGCACTTTGTAGACACTTATCAGAGTCAGAATCTAGGTAAATATGTAAAGCATAACATTATAAAATAGTTAAACATACATTAGCAAATCACTACAAACATTAACATTTTTGAAAGTTCAACATTCGAATGTTAATTTTGTTTTAATCAACAATCGAAAAGCTACCATTTATTGTTCGTTTCGTTTTTAAGATATGTTAGTAATATACGTATATTAGAATGTCTTGACTTGGTGATGAACCGTTTTCAAAACTTTGTACGAGATCGTCACTTATTGATGATTAAGAATATATTTATAACGTGGTCTTGTTAACTTACTTTTCCTCATTCGCTGCTTCTCTCGCAAGACTGGATACGGTTGGGCGTGAGAGAGTCTTGAATAAACAACACTCACGATTTTAATTTGAAAAGAATATGTTTGATTTTATTAAGTATCATAAGTTACAATGATTGCGCGTTCACTTAATGATCGGATCCTATATGTTTTCCCTAAGTTAACTGCTAAACAAAACTGACAAAATAATAAATTTTTCATTCATTCATATTAATAAAATTGATAAAATGATAAATTGAAATTAACGGAAATAAATAACATTTTTTATTTTTTAATTCAGTTTGGAGATGGAGGAAGAACGACATTATAATGAAACGGTGATGTCTGGTGTTGGTATTAGAGGAAGAACTGTTTCAAGTCCAGTACCTTATAATCCTTCACCGAGTTGTTCCAGACCACTCAGTCCTGGTACAGAAGAATTAAAAAAAAAATTTAATTAAATTTGACTAATTACTTAAAAATACTATATTTACCGTCTGCTTCAGGTTCCACATCGCGAGAAAACTTGAATGCTAATCGTTGCTACGCTTGTGGACAGCCGTTAAATAATGTTCCATTTGCTAGCTCTTCTCCGCCATCAGGAGTAAGGAAAAATAAAATATTTTTTTCACATGCGAGTACATTACTTTTGTCTAATCTTGAAAATAATTTTAGGGTCACATTTTACCACCATCTAGTAGACGACCATCCGACAGATTTATCAAACCAGCAATTCCACCGACTATAGTTAGTCCGGGTGGTCCGCCATTAGCTAGTACACAAGCTAATACTTCTGGTGCATGTCCTATGGACATTGCAAAAACATAAATTGGTTATAAGTAACTATTTTGCCAAAATATTCATCATATTTACATGTACAAACCACAGTTACAAGGTACTTGTTTATTTTTTATATAACATCAAATTTGTTTCATCTTATTTCACTACATATTTTTAAAAAATATTTCTCAATCAAATAAACTTTTATTGGTATTAATTCTCATTGAGACATATAAATTTTAAAGCTCATTATTTCTCTAGACGAAAAATTGCACTTTTATTTAATATTTTAATAATTTTTTAATGTTTAATGTTTAATCAATAAAACTGATCAAAGTTAACTACTACAGCAAGTACCTTGTACAACGCTCTGTATTCTTTTATCTTGTATCAAGCTGCTTACGGCATTCTATAGAACAACGCGATGTAAAACAGTATTTGTAAGAGTAAAAAATTATCGCTCGCTCGAAAAGTCGTTTTTTCATGAGATATAAAATTTTACTTTCGGAATATAATTGTCAATGCAGTGGAAAAAAGTGTTGTGTTTTTCCTCTGTCATTCTACTACTTATAATAGCATGTAAACGGGTTTAATAAGGGTTTTATAAACATTCTACTAGGTGATATATTATTTCTTTCGGTAATATCAATATGAAAATAAAAATTAAGATAAAGCGGCGCGTGGTGCCAGCAAAATGAAAAATTTAAAAAAGAAAGCTGTTAACTCAACATAACATTTACAGTAACATTTTGTAACCTTGTAATATAGCAGGGAAATTTCAATTCTTAATGTAAAGAATATACTTTCATTCTTTTACATTTTAAAAGCCCAAATTTATTGTTTCTAATTAAAGCATTATTCGTGATATACATAATAACTCAAATAATAAAACAAAAATTGTAACTCAGGTGAATAGCAATTTAACAATTCAGAATGACATTACAACAAATTTTTGTTCAATTATTTGAAAATATCTGTCATCAATAGACGGTTAGTGTAAAAATTGCATAACATGTACTGACTGGTATATAATGCACTTGGGCTTTACTAAACTTGTGATCCCGCGTTCTAAATATATTTAAAAAAAATTTATATCACTATGTTGCTTATGCCTTCCATGTAATGTTAAAGTTAAGTGAATGGTAAAACTCGATATAGTGGCCTTGTTAATCAGTCCAAAGTGAAAGTTTTTTTGCATAAAATATTCAGATGTACATCGAAGAAAATTCTTTCTTTTGTTTTCATATTAAATCTAATTTTTCATTTAGGGTTATTAAATAACATCCTGACATTCAATGCTTAATTTTATCAAATCAATATTATTAATTGATTTCTTTACTAATAATTTAATGAATAAAACTATTTAAGTAATGATCAACATGTTTCATAAAAATAATGATCTTCAAAGTGAGTAGAGAAAGTATTTGTACGAAAGTTTTACAAAAAAATGCAGCTAAAAAGGTATCATCTTAATATCTTGAAGTAAGTTAAGATTTATTTTTTATTTAAAGTTTTTTTTTATCTAAAGTGATTTAATTTAAATATGGAATATAGAAGTTTTGAAAATTCCTAACTGTTTGAACTTTAAGTGTTAAAAAGAATCTAATATTTCAAGGTTTTAAGATTGCAACCTTTTAACTTTAGTAATTATTAATCAATGCTTGTTTATAAAAAGCTCCAATAATATTATACCAACAGGCCTATGTTTAAAGGCAATCAGCTCTTATAAATTTAGCATATGACTATGTAATGTAAATATTGGCTATGTAAAAGTAGTAAAAAATTAAGATTATCAAGATTATAAGGCTCCTTTGAATTTTTTCCTCTTAGCATTTTTATTAAAGTTAGCAGCATTGAAAGGTCTAAGTTTCTTTTGCATAGCAGTTTCTGCACAAAGATGAATGATGCTTTAATTCCTAATGAAAAAAGGAAAGCATCAATGATACTTTAGTCAAACTTAATAAATTCATCAATGTGTACGTCCACATGTGTGAATGTCAACTGTTAATAAAGAGTAATGTGTTCACTGTCAAGCCGAATATAATTGTGGCTATTTAAAATTTGATAAAAACTGTGCTCCGAAGACTTTGATGTAAAACTTTCATAATTACATGTACAATATGATTAACATGTCTGCTATTGTAATGAATGGATTACTTTGATAACAAGTTATCTATAAAAGAAATGAAATGTTTCATGTTAAATACTTTGTTTTCTCAAATTAATATAATAATAATTCTGTCATAAACTTCAACAGATTTACAACAAAATGATGTTAAGGACTATATATATAAGCTATAAGTAAGTGTGTGCACTCCTCATAAGCTAAAAAATTAATTTTCATTGTTTATAAAAAAAAATTGAAAATTTGCATCATGAAAATCGTAAAAAAATTGTCTCAAATTTATTTAAAAGAAAATGGTGGTGCTTATGATATATGATCATTTTTAAGATTATTTGAGAAAAAGTATCACGTATATCTGCCTAAAAATTTAAGGTTGTATTACTGTACATGTGCAGCAATAGATTATTGCATATTTAGAACGTTTTTAAATGTTAAGACTATGCTATTGTTATTAATAAAGATGTAATTACCATCATGATTAAAAATATATTGTAAAACAAAGAATGTAGAGCCTTTAAAATCTATTTTTAGGTAATAGTTAAAAAAAACCTAAAAAGCAATCAAATTAATATTAAAACTTAACATTTTTATAAAACTCATGTAAATCATCAATTTTTTTATACTTACCTTTGTTAATAACAATTGCATTATTGAAAATTATAAAGAATTTTCCTTTACTCATAGCCACGTATTTGTGAAACCTAAAAAAACCTTTTTTTTACAATACTAATAATGCTAAGAGTGGTCTACATGAATATATGAAGAAAAACAAATTAAACATTCTTCTGATACAGTTTTACATCCAAAATGATTGTTTATAAAATGTAACAAAGATTTGACGTACGCGTTTTAATCGAACAGCGTCATTTCTTCTCCAACGAAGTATTGATGAATTTTGCGATATGAACGTTGCTTCATTACTGTATTTTTATGTGAAATAGCACAGAAACGTATAAAGCAGTCTGCTGAATTTATGTTCACGTCATCAATGTAAGACAAACGTTATTGTTAATCTAAAATGTACGCAAATGTTTCCATTCACATATTATGTATTTTACTGATGCTTTTATGAAATACACCATCTTTTTGCTATTAGACTTTGTGACTTTAACCTTTTAACAATTCTTAAAAAATAAAGCATAAAAAAATCTTAAATATAATTTGATTACTTAAAAGTATCTTCAAATATATGTACAAAGTGATTTCAATTATTATACACTTATTAGTCTCTGACAAGCTGATACACTTAATTTCATTAGGATAATCCACACACTTAAAGAGATGCAATTTGGTTGATTAGTTGGCCAACTTAAATATGAGCCTATTGGCCAAAGAGAACCATTCGGGAAGTAAATAACAGGTTCTTTGAGATTCCAATACACAAAAATTGCAGTGAAAATTTTCTGTTTTAATTATGGAAAAATATAAATTTGATTAAAAATAATTGACAATTTTAAGTAGATAGTAATGATAATACACTTACATTTACAATTTGAAATCCATATATTAGGGTTAACCTTAACTTTGCTTTTGATGCTAATCTAGAATTTACTAAAATGAAAGAAATAATATTTTTAAAATAATTGATAAAAGCATGGTAAGTTAGATTTTAGTTTATAATAACTACATACAACTATCTTTAGCTTCACTCTTCAAAGTATTATACTTTCTTTGAAGTTTTGCATATTTTGAAAATTCATCTACCATAGATATATTACTCATTTCTTTTTTTAATGTAACTATTTCATTGCGGACTGCTTTATCCTCACTGGATTCTGAGAAACACCTAGATATTATCTAAATGAAAAGTAAATATAAATTATTTTCTTAAACTTTTTACAATATAGTAGTATTAACAATTATATGCACATACAAATGTTATAATCATCGAAGCAAATATTTCTGCTGTACAGCAAATTGTTGATAATAACAGTAAATAAGACATTATATTATAATTAATTTGTCCAAAAAATAATGCTTTTATAATATTTTGACCTTTTATTCAAATTTTTTTTAGTGCTGAAGAATATCAACATTTAAAAGGTTATGTCAAAATAATAAACTTCTTTCTAGTATAATATTGTATAAGAAATTCTGCAACTTAAAACTATTTAAGATTAACGATTTACTATACAATTATTTTTAAAATTAATTTTTTCAACAAAAACTTTAATAAAAGCACAAAACAGGTGCATAATGGTTAGGGCACCAATATTTACTGAATGTTTTATCCACGGAGCGCGAATCACGAATCACAATCATAGACATATTATAGATAGACCGCGCCAGCGGGATAGAAAGAGAAAGCTGTCATGTACAGTCTCTCGCTCTTTGTCTAGCCGCACATGCGCCGCAGCGTTTGTTGTTTCTGGAGTTTAGCTTGTAATACATGCGTATTATCGTAGACGACTACATCACGTACTACCGATATTATTTGCGTTATTTAATTGTAATTATGAATAAAAGACGAAACATTTAAAATGCCAAGGAAATGCATAGTATGTAAAGTAGAATATTCTGCACTTTTCAACCTTAGTTTCCACATGTAAGTATTGTATTTATAGTGTTTACACTCCTAACCTAAAAATATATTTAATAAAATCGTACAATAATTACCATTATTTACGTAGGTTTCCGAAAAATGAATCCATAAGACAGAAGTGGATTGAGTCTTTGAATTTATCAAAAATTCCAAACTTTAAAATTGCTGTTGTTTGCAGTGATCACTTTAGTAAAGAATCTTTTTTTTATATTGATGACTATAATGATACATTAAGAAATAAAAAGCGGTTATGCAAAGATGTTGTTCCTAATATACAAAAAATGAGTGCAACACAGGAATCAACAATTCATATTAATAATTATGTTAATGAAGCAATAAGAGATGAAAATTTTCAAGTAAATTCGGCTGAAGAGAATGAGATACATACAGATCAAATTATTTTTACAAATACTCTTGATTCTCAAGATAATTCTCAAAATATAAGTGTACAATCACACTCAAATGAAAGTCAAATTTGCACGGATCACAGCTCAGATAAGGTGCAGGCATCTGTAAATAGAAGTGACTCGAATAATCAATCAAGCAGTAAGAAAAGGTAGGATTATTTTTCATAGTATTCATGCTTACCTTTAACAAAATTATTTTTATTACAATTATATCTTCTCTTTGAATTGGAATTTTAGGAAGCATTCATTCATTGATGTGAAACAAGTAAAACGACTGCGCTTTATGACTAATTTTAAAGTAGAGTACATGAGTCAAGAAGATTTTAGGAGCAAAGAGGCTTGGAATAAATTCTTAAGATACGCAGCATATCAAAAATCGAAGATTTCTGCTGCTCATAAAAGAAATTCGCGAAAACAGCATAAATTAAACAATTTGAAAAGTTTAATAAGTACTTTGGAAGAAAAACAAGAAAGTCATGCTGCTGAATATTTAAAGGTTATAAATTAGTTATAATTATTATAAATATTAGTAATAGTTTCCACGAAAAATTATATTAATTTGACAAAGGGAATGTGGTGCAACGAGAGTCATAGATTGCATTTTAGACTAAATCTTTGATTAAAATGTCACAGTCTCGTTGTGAATTGTTTGAGAAATCATGTTGAAATAATAGATTGTGTATCCGATTTGTTCTACGAAGAAATTAGTTTTTACCTAATTTACAATAGTCATTTAAAATGAATTGAAGATACCCGAATTTGCAAAAACGGTTTTCACAAATGAAAACGTGAATTTTAGTTTATGACTAATGATAAATGTTTTTAATAATGAATTGAATATTTTCTGATTATTTGTACATTTTAATTTAATATTTAGCAGTATGGAATTTGATTTGATATGTATGTTATAAGTATCTTCTTCTCATATTATGATTTTATTGTAATATATGCTAATGCAAAAAAAATATGTTTATACAAATTGTACATATACGTAGGTACATAGATATATATTGAATTTAGATATACTTAATGAATATACTTAATAGATAAACTTAGTAGATATAATTTAATAAATATACTTAATTTAGAGATACTTAACAGATACACATTCTGTAACATTGCTCACAAAACATAAATGTAAATATATAATAACAATATTAATTTTTATTGTCACAAAATTTACCACGACATATGAAAGAGCTACTAGTACGTATGAAAAAATTGAAACCAACAGCTCCTTTTCCTCCCAATCTGAAAACCTTCGCCCGAACTCTCCATTTTCACTCTCCGGCAGCGTATCAAATGGTTTGACGTAGTTTTTTGAACTGTTTACCTTGTATCCAAACACTTAACAGTTGGATATGTACAACAGAATATAAACCAGGCATTTCTGAAGAGATTATTAATAATATAGAAGCTACTGTCAAGCGAGAGTCAGCAAAAGGCAAACAACTTGTTTTTAATGTCACCTTTGACGAAATGAGTATAAAACAACAAAAAGAGTGGGATAAAAACACACATTCGTGGAAGGGCCTCGTAGATTTTGGTGGCCAGTTAAATGAAACAATGAAAAATGGGGAGCTTGAAGTAGATACAAAAGCTTTAGTGTTTATGCTAGTGAATATAAATGGCGGATTTAAAGCTCCAGTAGCACATTATTTAATTCATTCTTTAAGTGGTGTAGAAAAGTCTATTCTACTTAAAGATTTGTTAATAAAACTTTCAGAAAAATCTATTGATGTTGTCAGTGTTACATTTGACGGTGATAGAGCTCATAAAATATGTTGTGAAAAATTAGGTGAAAATCTAAATTATAATGATAAAAAAAACTTCAAGCCCTATTTTAATCATCCGAGAACTTTACAGCCAGTATCTATTTTTTATTACCCTTGTCATTGTCTAAAATTAGTGCGAAATTATTTCGCTACAAAAGGTCCAATAATTTATAATGAAAAAGAATATGTACATTGGAATTTTATTAGGAAATTACACGACAAACAACGAAGTGAGAAATTACATAGTGCCTGTAAAATTGGAAATAGACATGTAAATTTTTACAAAGAAAAAATGAAAGTGTTTTTAGCTGCTCAAGTATTGAGCAACAGTGTTTCAAGCGCCTTAACATTTCTTGAATTTATATTACAAGATCCAAATTTTGAACATGCTTCTTCAACAGCAACATTTTGTAAAAAATTCAATGATATGTTTGATTTATTGAATGTCCGAAACAAATTTTGTAAAACACAAGGTCAAACAAGCGTTAGTAAAGATTCTTTGGAAAAACTAAAATATGAAACTGATGAATATGTTCAATATATCGAAAACTTAGAAATTAATGAAAAAAGTAAATCAGAGTCAAATAACTTAGATAAAGAGAATGAAGCATCAAACAATATAAACAAAAATTATAAAATTACTACCAAGTGTAAATCAGTGTTAGCTAGTCATTCTGTGAGAACAGGGTTTCTAGGATTTATTATTTGTCTGAAAAATCTATATGCACTTAGTAATTATTTAATAAAAAATAATATCGTTGAATACCTTTTAAGTTATAAATTATCGCAGGATCACGTAGAAATGTTTTTTTTTTGTATTCGAAGAATGAATGGTTTTAATAATAATCCGACTACAACCCAGTATAAATCAGCATATAAAAAGTTATTAATTAATAAATTAAATATAAGTATATCTTCTTCTGCAAATTGTTCTCCGCTAGATCAAACATTACTGATTTCTAAAGAAAGTGATACTAGCGAAAAACAAGTCTCAAATGACAAGAGTATGTCTGCAATTTCCGAAAAAAGGAAGCAAGAAAAATCGCAACCTATAAAAGTTCACGATTTTCTAAAAAATAATAATTATGAAATCTTTGAACATAACTATTATAAAAGTGAAAGTGAAACTTGGAGTTCGTCAGAGTACGCTGAAGAAATAAAAATACTGCTGTTGCCGTTGTACATATATTAAAAAAGAAGATTCATTGTGATAAATGCTGTGCTTTATTAGATGGAACTAATAGTAATTTTAAATCGAAATTAACATTGTTAAAAAATCGTGGAGGCTTAAAGATTGCATCTGATGATGTGAATTTTATTTGTAAATCTGCAGAAAAAATTATACGCCGACAGCAATATTTATTTACAAAAAATATAAATGTTCATTTAATTACAGAAACGTTAAAGGCTCTTCCGAAATCTATTTTAAATGATAATAAACATTTTCTCGAGCAAGAGCCACTTATGGATCATAGGAATCAATTGATTTTACTCATCATACAAAAGTATGTAGATATTCGTTTAAAACATGAAGGTAAAATTTTGTACGATCAAAATCAAAGAATCCGCATGCAAAATAATAAGCTTACCATTTTCAGTGGACAATAAAAAGTATTTTTAGAATAAGTTGCAAATATTTTTTTTAAGTTCAAAT